>ML318025.1:0-172158 GCA_005239505.1 Nicotiana paniculata
AAAGAACAACTCTCTAAAGAGTGTGCAATGCTAAAAGCAAAATGCATGAACCTGGAAATCAGAATAAGTAAATGTGAAAAGAAAAATACTGTCTTGATGAACCAGGTTCATCCACTCGAAACTAAGATCCTAGAGCTAAAATCTGAAAATTTAAAATTAAAGCTAGGAACTAGTAAAAATATTGTTGATCATTTTTATATCATGTTAGAAGAAAATGTGGGAAAACTAAAAGATAAGATGTATACTAAGGATGAACAGATAAGGACTTTAACTTGGTAAAGTCAAACATGAACTAGATCAAACTTGTAAATGGAATAAATCCTCTGATGCCTTGGCATGGCTTCGAAAAAATCATAGTAGCAACCGGAGAGGAATTGGCTTTGGGAGTCAATTGCCCAAGTGGGATCCCAAAAGCAAGTATCTCACTCTCCCCTAGAATACAATTTGCACCCACTGTGGTAAGACTGGTCATTACAAAATTGGGTGTACTGCAAAAGAGCAGGCCAGCCGGAGAAATGAGAACTTTGTTAAAAGAAAAAATTGGTTACCAAATTAGGCCAGAAAAATCTTAATTCATCTTTTCTCTCATAGAATAGAAAAGGACCCAAACTAGTTTGGGTTCTTAAGACTAACCCCTGATATCTTTTTGTAGGTTCAAGTGAGAGGAAGCAGCCAAATTTGGTACTTGGATAGTGGCTGCTCAAAACATATGACAGGGAACAAGGAACAGTTCCTTTCACTTGAAAACCTCAAAGGAGGAAATGTCTCCTTTGGAAATGGAAAGAAAGGTGAAATTATCGGGGTTGATAAGGTATTAAGGATGACACACGTTCCATTGAACATGTGTACTTGATTGATGGCTTGAAATATAGCCCGATCAGTGTGTCACAATTGTGTGACAGAGGTAACTAATTGCTTTCACTTCCACAAAATGTTTTGTAATTAACCTGTTTACTAACAAGCTTGTTTTGCAGGGAAAAAGAATGAATAACATCTATGTCATAGACTTCTCCACACTATCAGAAAATGAACTCACTTGCTTAAGTGTGTTGGACAGTGATCCCCTCCTTTCGCACAAAAGACTTGGTCACGCAAGTCTAAATTAGCTCAACAAATTAGTCTCTAAGGACTTAGTGGTAGGGCTTCCTAACATTAAGTTCAAGAAAGACAAAGTTTGTGAGGCATGTGCAAGGGGGAAACAGGTAAGATCCTCTTTAAAAAGCAAGAAAATGGTCAGTACCACCAGGACGTATGAACTGGTTCATATGGACTTGTGTGGTCCTATGAGAACTCTGAGCAGAGGTGGTAAGAAATATGTAATGGTGCTAGTTGATGATTACTCAAGGTTCACTTGGACCTTATTCCTGACATCTAAAGATGAAGCATTTTATATGTTCACTTCATTTGTTAGAAAAACTCAAAAAAACAGTTAGGAAATCAACTAACATCAATAAGATCTGATCATGGTACTGAATATCAGAATGTAAAGTTTGCTGAATTCTGTGATGAACATGGTATAAATCACAACTTTTGTGCCCTTAGAACCCCACAACAAAATGGGGTTGTTGAAAAAAAGAACAGAACTCTTGAAGATATGGCTAGAACCATGCTTCTTTCTAGCAAACTACCCTATAGTTTTTGGGCAGAAGCAATAAACACTGCATGCTACATAATAAATAGATGCATGACAAGACCACTGGTAGAGAAAGCTCCTTATGAATTACTTAAAGGGAGAAAGCCCAACATATCCCATCTTAGGGATTTTGGATGCAAGTGCTTTGTGCACAATAATGGCAAAGATTCCCTAGGTAAATTTGATCCCATAAGTGATGGGGGAGTATTCTTGGGATATTCATCACATAGAAAAGCTTATAAAGTATATAACAAAAGAATTATGTGTGTAGAGGAGAGTGTGCATGTTATTTTTGATGAAACTAACACTCTTTCTGAGAGACAGGAACCATAAGATGAGGAGCTTGGACTAGTCAGAAGCAGTGAATAAATTGAAGCAATTATGGAAGATGGAAAAGATGATGGACCAGGTCCAACTACCCCAAGCAACATGACATGAGGAACTCAATAGCAAATCACTTTGGACCTTGTACCTCATCCTGCTCCACAACAATTGGTGATCAAACCACATAGATATCAAAACTCTCATCCTCTTGAGAACATCATAATAGATTTGACGTTCGGAATCAAAACAAGATCATCCTTGAAAAATCTGTGTGCGTTTGATGCTTTTCTATCCTTAATCGAACCAAAGAACATTGCTGAAGCTTTACAGGATGCTGACTGGGTAAATTCCATGTAAGAAGAGCTGAATCAATTTGAAAGAAGTCAAGTATGGCACTTGGTACCCAGACCACTACACAGATCAATGATTGGCACAAAGTGGGGTCTTCAGGAACAACTCGATGAGGATGGAACGGTTACAAGAAACAAGGCCAGACTGGTTGTCCAAGGATATAGTCAAGAATAGGGAATTGACTATGATGAGATCTTTGCTTCTGTAGCAAGACTGGAGGAAATCATACTTCTTATAGCATTTGTTGCACACATGGAATTCACTCTCCATCAGATGGATGTAAAGAGTGCTTTCCTCAATGGCTATCTAAAGGAAGAAGTATTTGTCAAATAGCCTCCAGGCTTTGAAAGCAAGGAGACACCTGACCATGTATACAAACTTGACAAGGATTTGTATGGACTCAAACAAGCACCAAGAGCATGGTATGAGCGGCTATCAACATTCCTGCTAGAACGTGGATACAAACGAGGAAAAATTGGCAGTACCTTATTCTTAAAGGAAAAAGGTAAAGATCTCCTGGTTGTGCAAATATACATGGATGATATCATATTTGGGGAAAACTTTGACAAATTGAGTAAGGAATTTGCTAAACTTATGGGGAGTGAGTTTGAGATGAGTATGATGGGTGAGCTAAACTTCGTTTTAGGCTTGAAAATCAAGCAAAACCCAAATGGAATAATGATCCATCAATAGAAATATGTGAAAGAATTACTCAACAGATTTAAATGGAAGAATCAAAAGAAATTGACACCCCCATAGCCACAACTACAAATTTAGATGTGGATGAACCTGGTTCATCCGTTGATCAAAAGCTATACAAAGGGATGATTGGGTCTTTATTATATCTCACTGCCAGCAGACTTGATATTGTGTTCAGTGTAGGACTGTGTGCTAGGTTTCAGGAAAATCCAAAGGATTCCCATCTAATTGCAGTGAAAAGAATTCTGAGATATCTGAAGGGCACTACTGATATATGTCTTTGGTATCCTAAAGGTAGTAATTTCGACCTTGTAGGATATGCTGATGCAGGTTATGCAGGTTTCCTGGTTGACAAGAAAAGTACCTCTGGTATGGCTCACTTTTTGGGCTCTTGCCTTGTGTCTTGGGCCACCAAGAAACAAAACGCATTAGCCTTGTCTACTGCTGAGGCTGAATATGTGACTGCAGCCTCATGTTGTGCTCAGTTGCTATGGATCAAGTAATAACTCATGTATTTTGGTGAGGTTGGATACATTCCTATTTTCTGTGACAACACTAGTGCAATTAGCATGACAAAGAACCCGGTTCATCATAAGAGAACCAAGCACATAGATATCAGACACCATTTCCTAAGAGATAACTATGAAAAAGGAATGATCTCAATCGAATTCTGTGTTACTCATAAACAAATTGCTGATATCTTCACTAAGGCACTAAGTAGGGAGCATTTTGAGAGAAACAAGCTAGAATTAGGGATGATTAAGATCACCTAATTGAAAAATAAAAAAGAATTTTTTTTTGGCTAGAAACACTAAAATAGGTAGCTAACCAGACTAATCATTGCTCAGTATCATTAGTTTACTGCCATACTCTTTTGCCATGTATTAATATGATTCTCTGGCTACTAATGATGTTTTTCTATCTTTGTAAATTGAGGCAAATTAAAGAATATAACACGATGAACCTGGTTCATTGCTGCTGGTTCATCTGACTAACAAGGTACATGCTCATCACCATACACTTATTGAAATAATTATAGTCACACATGAGCATGACTCTATTTATTTGGTTCATTTCAAATTCTCAGTACTTATCCCAAAATGAACCAGTTTCAAAGAGTCCCATCGGACCTTAATTATCCTAGATTTAGGGAGTTATAATCATCTAATCACTGACGCTCCTGCAGCGATTAGACTCCCACTTGACCAAGAATTATGCCCGTTGTATAATTAATAACCACATCTTTAAAAGGCCATCATTACCTCCCCTCTTCAAAAGCATAACTGTCGAACCAAGTTCATCATTCCTCTCATACCAAAGCGATCAACATTCTTCTCTCCCTAAATCTTATAACAATGTCTTATACACCACCCCTTGCTTTATCTTCATCAACCACCCTTGATTACGAGGTCGGTCTTGACGACACTGGTTCAAATTCTCCATCGATATACAGCTCACATTCTCCAACCAGGTCTTCAACCCCCCAAAATCCTCCAGTTCCTGAATCTATCCCTGAACCCACTCCTTCACCCAAATCAGTCCCAACCATTACACCTAGCCCCACTCCATCCCCTAGAAAACATAGAGTAAAAATGTTGGCCAGGAAAACAGTTGCCTCTGGTTCTCATGCCAGAAAATTGAATGAGATACTTCAAGCCAACAAGGTCCAAGACTCTAAATCTTCCAGCGAGTCTTTCAAATCTGCAAATGAGGATGAAGCACCGGGTTCATCTGACACTGAAAAGGGAAATCTTGAAGTTGGGTCTGCAACTAAAATGGATGAAAAGAAGTTTATCTTGATTGGGTCAATAGTAGATGTAGAGGTACTGGATAGGCGAAGAAAAATTGAGAAAAACATAAACATTGAGAGAGAGGGAGAAGGTAATTCAGAAAGGGGGTCAGGGAAGGAAGGTGCCACTCTGGCTATTGGTGGCCCCGCTCTTGTGATTGTTGAGGAAGGAGTCAAAGTTTCAGGGGGAAGAAACAGCAGGTCTGGAAAGTCTAGTAGATGAACCTGGTTCATCTATTGAGGAAACATTGGCTGAGTTGATGAAAAAGTTGGGTGGGTCTTACAATCCCAAAAATAAGAGAACTTCAAAATCCAAGAAAGCTAATACCCCGGTTCCAACCAAGAAAAGGAAAGCTTCATCATCTGCCCCAAAGAGTCGTCTTACTAGAAGCACAAGGAGAAGAAGAATTGGAAAAAGCTCTGAGAAAGAGCAAGAAGAAGAAGTCTGCCAAGGGAAAGGAAATATTTGGAGAGCCTGTTGAGGCAGTTCATATTGATGACGATGAGATGGACCTGGTCCATCAGAAGGAGCAACCAGCACCAGTTAAGGTTGAGATGCCAAAACCCATGAAAGCTAAGGCTTCTTCCAAGAAGTCAGCATCTGTGTCTGCCACACCCTCAATAGTTGCAAAGAGGACCACGTCTGTGTCAAAGAAAGTAAATATTGTTGATGATGAGAAATGGAGTGGAGAAGAAGAGGAAGTGTCTGGTGAGGAGACTGACAAACTCACAATGTTTGGTAAGCATACCCTCTTGAAGGGGAAGCTGTTTAGAGACCTTGAGGAGTCAGGGATGGTTTTCCTGTTGGATACCTTGGATGTGCAAGGGTGGAAGGTCATGGTTCTTCACCTTGAGGGAAGGCTGGCTAGGAATGAGTTGGTTGAATTTATGGCCAACGCAGTTGTCAAAGATGGCAGTGTATCCTCCAAGGTTCAAGGGGTTGAGATTTCGTTTGATACAAAGGAGTTGGGGAAGATACTGCATATCCCTTCTGAGGGTTATGATGATTACACAAGACAAAGGTGGCCTAATCTGGATGATTTTCCCTCAGCTCTTCAAATCACAAGGTCCTTTTGTGAGAATGAGCAAGAACTGGAGCCCAGGGCAGTGTTTAAGAGTGAGATCAGGCCTCAACACAAACTGTTCTTCGAGTTTGTGATAAAATTTTTGCTGCCTAGGCAAGAGCGAAGGCACACTTCCAGCTACATGGATCTCACCCTCATGGAGTGCTTGTACAGGGGTAAACAGATCAATTGGCCTGCCTTCATCATCCAGCTCTTGGACAGGGTTGTGAATGGAGCCAAGGTACATGTTATACCTTATGGGTTTATCCTGACTGTTGTGCTTGCTCACTTCAAGGTTCCAGTGAAGAATGCTGAAATGGCTACTGCTAAGGACTACTTTGGGAAGAATACGTTGTTGACCTATGACTACACTGTTAATATTCCTGAGGATGAACCTGGTTCATCTAGGAAACTGCCTGTTAATAGCAAGGTCAGGACGCTTGTGCAGGACGGTGAGATCAAGGATGCGGAGATCCTTCGTTTGAAATCTCGCCTTATTGAGGTTGAAGCTGAGTGGGATGCTCTCAAAGATGAATTAGCCAAAGAAAAGGAGAAGAATAAGGGTGTTCTTCATCAAATTCTCTCTCTTCTTCAAGACAAGACCACAACCTCCTCTGCCCCTTCCCAGCCTTAGGAGTTCAGTCCCTCCAAAACCCCCTCTATGACCCAGTTTGGGATTGTTCTGCTTTTTGTTTTCTGTTTCGCTCATGGTTGTGATTGTTCTTAATTCTTTTGTGTATGGTGCCTGATCTACTGTCTAATCAATGAATTTTTCTGTTTGGTTATTGATTTTGTCTCGGTTTCTTAAATAGCTTACATTTGATTGGTTTCCTTTGATGATTAATTCATGATTTGCATCTGCAGTTGCCTCAATGGCCATGAGTAATTGTTAATACATCTGGTAAGTTTATCATTTTGCAACTTTCATGATGATGCCAAAAGGGGGAAGATATGTGCTTTCAAAATCTCAATGCTTTTTGTGATATTTATAACCTAATGAAGCTGGTCTCTCTATGATGAATGCTTAAATATATAAAAAGTCTCTATGTTGAATTGAAGTATGTACAGGGTTAAGCACAAAGTTAGTCATCATCAAAAAAGGAGAATTTGTTGAATCAAGTCACTGCATGGTTTTGAAGATTGACAAATGCCAACCCAGTTGAACCAGGTCCATTAGAGCCAACATAGTCAAACAGACCCATTGGAACGAGAAGCGTCCATGCACAGGAGATAAACATTATCTGAGAACTAAGAGGTTATCTAGAACTAAGAGGTTATCTCCTAAGTGAAAATGTTGCAAATTGATAAGAAGATGGAGTTCGATTTCAGGTAGGACAGAATCGAGATCAAGGAAGTTGAGATAAACTCAAACTCTTCCACCAAGGAAGAGTTGTATTAGAACTGTACAACAACATCTCAACTACTGACTCTATAAAATGTTAAAGCGTTCCTGCTGAAGAAATAACGCACAAACACAGAAGTGAAATAAGAACTGAAAGCAAAATTACTAAAGCAATTTGGCAAGCAGAATCCTTGTGCGACACAAAAGCTACATGAACCAGCTAGAAGAACCAGTTCCATTTGTTGTCTTTTGAGTCTAGTTGTTTGTAGTAGGTGATTACATATTGTATCTTTTAGATTTATCTAGAAGCATTCGAAATAGGTACACACTGTTCAAGTTAGAGTAACTTGAAGTTTGTCGCAAATAGCTAGAGGCCAGTTTTCCACAAAGGGAGAGTTAGTCCGTAGGTTTACAAAAGAGTTTATTTTGTAAATTCTGTTTTGCTCGTTGATATAGTAAAGAGTTTGGGAAAATACTACTGGGAAGTAGGTCGTGGTTTTTTCACCTTTGAGCCAGGTGTTTTCCGTGTAAAAACTGTTGTTTTCTTTAAATTCTTCAATTTCTTTTCCACAAACTGTAGAAGTTGGAACACCAAGAAGAACCAGGTTCTTCTATAAAGAGTGCACTCAAAAATTGGACACCACACAAATCACCCCCCCCCCTCTTGTGTGGTGCTGACGTACAAAACATCGCAAATAATCCTCCTCTTAAGTCATTCTTTGCCGCAATACATAATTAAGCATCATATCATTTATCGTGCGATAATAACGCATAAATATCACAATACACTATGCATAACCTTGAACCGTAGAAAACACTATGATAATAGCCTGCCTGAATACGTAGGAGAAAAAGCTTGCACCATATCTGTAGCACCACTACTACTCCTTGAAGCCCAATTGATAATCAGGGCATAACTTCGTATAAGAATGAGTAGGAAGGAAAGGAAGACATAGCTTCAATGGAATCAAATCGCACGATGAAGAACCAAGAAGGGAAAGTCTCCTAGCAACCCTATAGCCTCTCGAAGATAAGTACAGCCGTCTCCGCACCGATCCGCAAGACTCTACTAGACTTTATCATGACTTGTGATACCTAAGTGAACCTACAATTCTAATACCAAGTTGTCACGACCAAAACCCACTATAGGCCATGATGGCACCCAATGTCGACGTTGGGCAAGCCAACCATGAGCCATCTTAATAATTGGTTATTTTTTTACTTTTGAAATAATAAGTTTTATTAAATAAATAATTTAATGCATTTAAAATCATGGATACATACAATATTAGTAAGATATAAAAATAAAATGTGTCAATATTAGTGCAAAACCATTAACATCTACTATAACATCCCAAAATTCAATGTGACAAGTACATGAGTATCTACTAGGAAGTATCATAATATTAATACAATATTTGTCTAGAATGTAAAATAGACAAGATAAGATAAGTGAACATGATGGAGACTTCGTGTGCTCCGGATTGTATCATGGGATGCAGCTCACCATAAAATCACTTCAATAGTTGTGCCCTTGCGCGCAAGGGACTATCATAGATATACCTGCATTATTAGTGTAGAAATGTAGCATGAGTAACTAAATCAATGCGTACCCAGTAAACATCTAGCCTAACCCCGGAAAGGTATTAACAAGGGGTCGACATTAACACTTACTAGTGGTCCAATAAATAAATATAATAAATTAATAACAGATATGAAACACCGTAGCAATAATGAGGCAAGAACTATAACTAACATAATCCTCCAACACGATGAAAGCATAAATTTCTTAAATCTGATGTACTATCTCAACAAATAAAAGAATCAAAGGCTATGTCAAACGGGTAAGGGATATCAAGTTCTATCTCAACAAATAAGACATCTCATTAACTGCCAGATCCCAATCAAAGAGGAATCTCATGAATATTTGAACTCCTAGTGGCATTGCACACGAGTTATGCCGAGGTCGTACGGACCAATCCAGAATAATGTGTATACTGCCGAGGGTCGACTGACGCGAACCATAGATGCTTCTCAATATACTGCCGAGGCGTTCGACCCAATCTGCAACAAAGGAAGAATCTTATCGAATTACAGGCCTTGTGTTCGCAGCACAATTACATGAGAATAAAGTAAATATGACTTTTACCGTCTATCGAATATCTCGCCAATCAACTCAACGTAATAAGGCTCGAGCTCACATATTCCCAAATAAAATTTCAGTTATAAATTCAAGTAACTAAACTAGCAAATGAAGTTCAAATAATTCAAATATTACATGATAAAGTTTTAAGTATATTTGGACATAAACATGCTTTTAGCTATGTACAGACTCTCATCACCTATGGGGTGATTTCCCCCTCACGTGGTTAGATATGAGACTTACCTCGCTCCGAATTCCGATAACCGGCTCCAACGCCTCTCCAACTCCTCAAACTGATGCTTATCAATTTGAAACTAGTCAAACAACATGCAAACCAATAAAAATATATTCTAACACTCATAATTAATCAGTTTAACAATTCCCAACGTTGCTCGAGAAGTCAACAAAGTACACCCTCGGGCCCATGTACGTGGATTACGAATATTTTTGAAGATAAAAGTTACCCATAACATCATGAACTCAAATATAAAATTTAATCCTAGTTTGATGCCCAATTTAGTGGACAAAATCCAAAAAAATAAATTCTAGATTTTCTTCGAAAATCCCATAATTTCTAAAAAATTCATGTATAAATCCATATATTTATCTTACAACAAGTGGAAATAACTTACCGCATAATAGATGATGAAAATATCCCCTCCAAGAGCTCCAAAAATCAGCCAACCAAGTAAAAATGAGTCAAATCTTGCATAAAAATCAAGTCTGACAAGTCCTTCCGCATCGCGATTGCGGAAACCACCTCTCAATCGCGATGGCCAAAAATCAGCTGTCTAAAAAAAAAAAAAATCGCATTCGCGACCCCAAGGTTGCATTCACGATTCCTCCAAGCTCCTACTGCTTCACATTCGCGATCCTTGAGCTGAGTTCGCAAAGACTTAACGCCTCCAGGCCCCCAGCTCCCCACCCTTCTTCGCGTTCGCGAAGGGCACCCCAGGCTCTTCTCCGCGGTACCCCTGTTTCGCGTTCGCGATGTGCATTTTCCTTCAGCCAAAAATCATTCTTCATGAAAGCGTGCATACCTTTGCGTTAGCGAAGAAAAACACCATACACTAGCATCTATATTAGCAAATCACCCAAACTTCGTACGAAACCACCCCGAAACACACCCAAGGCCCCTGGGACCCCGTAATTTTACACAAACAGGTCTCAATACCTTATCCAAATTTATTCAAAGGCTTATAAAGTGAAGAATAACATCAAAACCTCAATCAACGATAAAAATCCTTCTTTGAAGTTTCAAACAATCAAATTTCGTCGAACAAGTCCGAATCATACTTAAATATTCCGGAATGACGCCAAATTTTATGTACAATTCACAATTCACAATACTAACCTATTTCAAGGCCTGGTATCCCAAACGGCCATCGATAACACCAAAGTACACATCAAATCAAACTTATGAAATTCCAAAACCTTCAAATTTCCAACTTCCCACAATAAGTGACTAAACTCTCGCAGTCCACCCGAAACTCTATCCGAATAGACGCCTAAATTTGTAACGACCCGGCCGGTCGTTCCGTGAGATTTGCCTCGTTTTCCCCATTTATGCATTTGTTATATATTGCTATCCTATTTTTGTTGTGCTAGGTCAGTTGGTTTAGGTCCGGAGTGGTTATGGTGAGAATTGAGGCATTTAGTCTCTCAAAGTAGCCTAATAGTTGAGAAAGTCAAGTGAGAGTTGACCTATTGGTAAACGACCTCAGAATGTAGATTTTATGGCCCGGATAGTTCCGTTAGGTGATTTGGGACTTAGAAGTGTGTTCGGAATGAAGTTTTGATGTCCGGTGTAGAATTAGGCTTGAATTGGCGAGAGTTAGTTTTTGGCGATTTTCGGTCGGCAGTGGAAAGTAGGCTATCGGGGTCAAAATGGAATTTCGAAATTTGGAGCCGGTTCGTAATGTCATTTTGGATATGTCTGAAAAATTTCAGGTCAATCAGAGGTGTTTTGGTTGGTTTCGGCATAGTTGGCGAAATTTGGAAGTTTCAAAGTTCATAGGCTTGAATTTGATGTAATTTTGGTATTTTCGTGTTGTTTTCTGTGTTTCGAAGGCTCGACTAAGTTGGAAAAATGCTATGGGGTGTGTTGGTATGTTTGGTTGGGTCCTTGAGGGGCTCGGGATTGATTTCGCATGGTTGGCGGGGTTTTGAACTTAAAAAATTTGCAGAAATAGTTGTTGGTGTGATTTTCTGGTGTTGGCCGCACCTGCGGATGGGTAGCCGTAGGTGCGATGTTGCAGGTGCGATGGGCAGTGCGCAGGTGCGAAGTTTTGACCGCACCTGCGAAGCCGCAGGTGCGGAATTGGTCCGTTAAGTGGGATTCAATAGGTGCACACCTGGGACCGCAGGTGCGGGTCTGCAGGTGCGACTAAATGTCCGCAGGTGCGGAAATGATGGCAGAAACAGTATATAAAGGGCCTCCGCAAAAATTCTCTTATTTTCACCATTTTTGCATGCGGGAGGAGTTCTTTGAAGGCAATTTGGAGAAGGAAGTTCGAGATTCTTCAGTAAAGGTAAGTTCTTTGGTTACTAACATCGTTCCTATGCTATTTTGTTCGGATTAGGCTTGAAACTTTAAGGATTTAAGTAGGAAAAGGTTGGGAAGAAGGGGGTGGAGAATTGGAATTTCTTTTGAGGTTTTGGGTAGGCAATTGTGATCCAATTGTGATGATTTTGGTATGAGTAGAATCGTGGGAGGACGAGGTTTCTAGTGATGTAAAAAATTTTGAATTCCGAGACATGGCTCGGAGCTCGGTTTTAGCCGAATTTTGAAATCCTTGTTTTACTTGGTGGTTTTCGATTGGGTTGTGTTCCTTGGTTATATATTAATGATATTAAATTGGTTTTGGCTAGATTCGGAGCAATCAGTAGCCAATTCGAGGGGCAAGAGCGTTGCGGACTAGTGTTGTGGCCCGGTAGAGGTAAGTAATGGTTATAAATCTTGTCCTGAGGGTATGGAACCCCGGACTACATATTTTCTCACTGATTTTGAAATGGCGCACATGTCAGATGAAGAGTATGTGGCGCGTAATGATTTTTGGATTGGACTAGGTCCTCTCCGTAGCAACTAATGATTTGTATATTTACTCAGAACCTTATGTTAAATTATGTTCTAAAGATTTGTGAAATATTTGGGCTATAAGCAGCGTTTGGGGCCTCGTGCCGATCTGTTTAGACCCCTTGGGGATTTTTACTGTTGTTTTACTTCACTATGTATTGATGATTTCACTCAGCTGCATTGTGCATACTGTTTTCGAAACTCAGCATTATTTACACCACTTTGAGATTTAAACTGGTGATTTGGGCCGAGTACCTTATTTTTCTGATTCGCCCGAGGGGACTTTTGAGTGGTTCTGCTGAGTGTGGCCGAGGGCCAAGAGTGATGGTGAGGTGCTGAGTGATATTAGCTCTTGGGATGAAGGAGCACCTCCGGAGTCTGTACACACCCCCAGTGAGCGCACAAAGTGTCGAGTGTCGAGTGCCGAGTGATTGGGAGGCATGAGTGACAATGAGGTGCTGAGTGACTGTGAGATGCTGAGGGAATGATTATGAGTGACTGTGGGGCATGCCCGAGGGGCTGATTATGATACATGTTTTGCCCGAGGGGCTACTTATGATTTTACTACTCTCACGCTGAGCTTATGAAATATGTTTTGCCCGAGGGGCCTCTATATGATTCATTATATTTATACTAAACCTTTCGGTTGAAGTTGCTGAAATATATACATTCTTCAAAGGATTTTTCTGAAGTTGGTTTTAAGGCATGACGATTTAATATATCTATGTTATACTATTAGAATGTAAGGCTGTGTATATTTTGATTTGATGGCATTGATTCTATGTGCTTACTTGCCGCTTAGACTTGCTTTATTTTCATTACTACTGAGTTGGTTTACTCACATTACTCCCTGCACCCCTGTGTGCAGATTCAGGTGCAGATATCGAGCATTAGCCATTTATTCCGCGCTGAGCCGGATTGCAGGATATAGAGGTAGTTGTTCATTGTCCGCATCATCTCTGTTTTTCCCTTCTTGTTGTATCTAGATTTCATTTGGAGGTTTTGTATTATGATAGTATGTTTTGGCTTATTCTTCTAGATGCTCATGACTTGTTGGCTCCGGGTTTTGGGGTTGGTGGCACTGTTTATTGGCCTACTTATTTAGCAAACTCCGTATATTTATGAAATGCTTAGATTTTGATTGGGATTTTGAAAGAAGTTATGAACATGTGGTTATTGGCTAGCCTAGTTCCACGATAGGCGCCATCACAGCCGGTTTAGGATTTGGGGTGACAGTTTGGTATCAAAGCCCTAGGTTACATAGGACTCAATGGTCATGAGCAGGTTTAGTAGAGTCTTGCGGATCTGTACGGAGACGTCTGTACTTATCTTCGAGAGGCTGCCGAACTTTTAGGAAACATTTCTATATTTCTTGAACTCTTTCGTGCTGATCTATTGACTCTTGAAATCTGAAGTTACGTTGTTTCATTCCCTCATAGATGGCGAGGACACACCATACCGATTAGAGTGACCAATCACCAGCTAGACCAGCAAGAGGTCGAGGCCGTGGTAGAGGTAGGTGCCATCCAGCTCAGCAGCTGGGGCAGTACCACAGGATGCCCCAATCGATCATGATGAGGTTCCCATTGATGGTGTCCCAGCGAGACAGGCTCAGGCACCAACAGTGCCTATAGTTATTCCGGGTCTTCAGAAGACCCTGTCTCAGATATTGACAGTATGCACCAGTTTGGCTCAGGCAGTCGCCATGTCTTCTACTGCCACCACAGCTCAGGCCAGGGGAGGCAATCAGACCCCAACTGCCCGGGCACCTGAGCAGGCTGCACAGGGTATTCAGGCACCGGGAGCAGCCCCATCTCAGCCAGTTGCTCCGGTCCAGGATTATGTGGTCCTTGCTATGATTGAGGACGAGCAGCGCAGGTTGGAGAGATTCAGCAGACTTCAGCCTCCGACTTTCAGCGGTTCAAAGGGCGAGGATGCCCAGGGATTTCTAGATAGGTGCCATAGGATACTGCGTACCACGGGTATTTTGGAGACCAGTGGGGTCTCATTTGTTACATTCCCGTTTGCGGGTGCTGCCCTTACTTAGTAGGAGTCATTCGAGAGGCGTAGGCCGGTTGGTTCAGCACCTCTCACCTGGAAGCAGTTCTCCACAATCTTTTTAGAGAACTATGTTCCTCAGTCCCACAGAGAGGAGCATCTCAAGCAGTTTGAGCAGCTATGCTAGGGAGAGTTATCAGTTACTCAGTACGAGATGAGGTTCTCCGAGTTGGCTAGGAATGCTTCTGAGATTGTCCTTACTGAAAGGGAGAGGGTGAGGAAGTTTGTGGATGG
This sequence comes from Nicotiana paniculata, assembly GCA_005239505.1. Lineage (NCBI taxonomy): Eukaryota > Viridiplantae > Streptophyta > Magnoliopsida > Solanales > Solanaceae > Nicotiana > Nicotiana paniculata. Next base: position 14,714 of record ML318025.1, read on the forward strand.
TCTTTCTTATTAGCTTCAGCTACTTATGACTCGAGAGAGAGTATCGGGTGCTTTATTCGAGCAGGTTGTTGACATAGCTCGAGATATCGAGTTCGTTCGCTGTCAGGAGCGGGAGGCAAGAGGCCTCGTGGTTCGGGTAGTTCCAGTGGTGCTCCATTCAGGGGACAGTTTCAGCAGGGTAGGGGCCGTTCATTCAGGCTTCCTCAGTCAGACCGCCCAGTATATAGTGTTGCATCTTCGGGGCAGGGTCCCCGTGGTTCTCAGTCAGGCCGCACTTCATTTGGTGCCCTCCCATCTCAGAGTGTAGCTCGAGCACCCCCAGTTCAGGGTTCTTCTGTGCATGAGTCTTCAAGTGGCCGTACAGGTGCTAGGGGTTTCTATCAGTCCCCGCCCCCAACTCCAGGGAGTTACTTTGAGTGTGGAGAGTTCGGGCATGTGTGGAGGTAGTGTCTCCGCCGTTCCGGTGGATCTTCTCAGCAGAGGGGCCAGCCCTTGACTTCAGCTCCATTCACTTCCCCATTTCTGCATTTGTTATATATTGATATCCTGTTTTTGTTGTTCTGGGTCAGTTGGTTTGGGTCCCGAGTGGTTATGGTGAGAATTGGGGCATTTAGTCTCTCAAAGTAGCCTAATAGTTGAGAAAGTCAAGTGAGAGTTGAATTATTGGTAAACAACCTCGGAATGCGAATTTTATGGCTCTGAATGCTCCGTTAGGTGATCTGGGACTTAACAGTGTGTTCGGAATGAAGTTTTGATGTCCGGTGTAGAATTAGGATTGAATTGGCGAGAGTTATTTTTTGGCGATTTCCAGTCGGCAATGAAAAATAGGCTATCGGGGTCGGAATAGAATTACGGAAGTTGGAGCCGGTTCGTAATGTCATTTTGGATATGTCTGCAAAATTTCAGGTCAATCGGAGGTGTTTTGGTTGGTTTCGGCATAGTTGGCGAAATTTGGAAGTTTTAAAGTTCATATGCTTGAATTTGATGTTATTTTGGTGTTTTCGTGTTGTTTTCTCTGTTTCGAAGACTCGACTAAGTTGGAATAATGCTATGGGGTATGTTGGTATGTTTGGTTGGGGCCTCGAGGGGCTCGGGATTGATTTCGCATGGTTGGCGGGGTTTTGAACATAAACAATTTGCAGATATAGCTGCTGGTGTGATATTCTGGTGTTGGCCGCACCTGCGGATGGGTAGCCGCAGGTGCGATGGGCAGTGCGCAAGTGCGAAAAAGGCTAGGCAGGGGATTTTTCCGCAAGTGCGAAGTTTGTACCGCACCTGCAAAGCCGCATGTGCGGAGGAGTGGCCGCAGGTGCGGAATTGGTCCGTTAAGTGGGATTCCGCAAGTGCGTACCTGGGACCGCAGGTGCGACTAAATGTTCGCAGGTACGGAAATGCTGGCAGAAATAATATATAAAGGGCCTCCGCGAAAATTCTCTTATTTTCACCATTTTTGCATGCAGGAGGAGTTCTTTGAAGGCAATTTGGAGAAGAAAACTTGAGATTCCTCAGTAAAGGTAAGTTCTTTGGTTACTAACATCATTCCTATGCTATTTTGTTCGGATTAGGCTTGAAAATTTAAGGATTTAAGTAGGAAAGGGTTGGGAAGAAGCGGGTGGAGAATTGGATTTTCTTTTTAGGTTTTGGGTAGGCAATTGTGATCCGATTGTGATGATTTTAGTATGAGTAGAATCGTGGGAGGACGAGGTTTCTAGTGATGTAAAAAATTTCAAATTTCGAGACGTGGGCTCGGGGCTCAGGTTTAGCCGAATTTCGAAATTCTTGTATTACTTTGTGGTTTTTGATTGGGTTGTGTTCCTTGGTTATATATTAATAATATTAAATTGGTTTTGGCTAGATTCGGAGCAATCAGGAGCCAATTCGAAGGGCAAGAGCATTGCAGACTAGTGTTGTGGCCCGGAAGAGGTAAGTAATGGTTATAAATCTTGTCCTGAGGGTATGGAACCCCGCGAACTACATATTTTCTCACTGATTTTGCAATGGCGCACATGTCGGATGAAGAGTATGTGGCGCGTAATAATTTTTGGATTGGACTAGGTTCTCCGCGGCAACTAATGAGTTGCATATTTACTCAAAACCTTATGTTAAATTATGTTCTACAGATTTGTGAAATATTTGGGCTATAAGCCGTGTTTGGGGCGTTGTGCCGATCTGTTTAGACCCATTGAGGGCTTTTTACTGTTGTTTTACTTCACTATGTATTGATGGTTTCTCTCAGCTGCATTGTGCATACTGTTTTCGAAACTCAGCATGATTTACACCACTTTGAGATTTAAACTGATGATTTGGGTCGAGTACGCTGTTTTACTGATTCGCCCGAGGGGCCTTTTGAGTGGTTCTGCTAAGTGTGGCCGAGGGCCAAGAGTGATGGTGAGGTGCTGAGTGATATTAGCGCTTGGGCTGAAGGAGCCCCTCCGGAATCTGTACACACTTCAGTGAGCGCACAGAGTGCCAAGTGCCGAGTGACGAGTGATTGGGAGGCATGAGTGACTGTGAGGTTTTGAGTGATTCTGAGGTGCTGAGGGACTGATTATGAGTTACCTGGAGGCATGCCCGAGGGGCTGATTATGATACATGTTTTGCCCGAGGGGCTACTTATGATTTTACTACTCTCACGCTGAGCTTATGAAATATGTTTTGCCCGAGGGGCCTCTATATGATTCATTATATTTATACTAAACCTTTCGGTTGAAGTTGCTGAAATATATACATTCTTCAAAGGATTTTTCTGAAGTTGGTTTTAAGGCATGGCGATTTCATATATCTATGTTATACTATTGGAAAGTAAGGCTGTGTATATTGTGATTTGATGGCATTGATTCTATGTGCTTCCTTGCCGCTTAGACTTGATTTATTTGCATTACTATTGAGTTGGCGTACGCACATTACTGCCTGCACCCCTGTATGCAGATTCAGGTGCAGATATCGAGCATTATCCATTTATTCCGCGCGGAGCCGGATTGCGGGATATAGTGGTAGCTGTTCAGTGTCCGCATCATCTCTGTTTTTCCCTTCTTGTTGTATCTAGCTTTCATTCGGAGGTTTTGTATTATGATAGTATGTTTTGACTTATTCTTTTAGATGCTCATGACTTGTTGGGTTTTGGGGTTGGTGGCACTGTTTATTGGCCTACTTATTTAGCAAACTCTGTATATTTATGAAATGCTTGGATTTTGAAAGAAATTGTGAACATGTGGTTGGCTAGCCTTAGTTCCACGATAGGCGCATCACGACCGGTTTAGGATTTGGAGTGGTGACAAAATTTCATTACATCATACGAACCTATTAGAACCTTTACATCCCGATTCCGAGATCATTTACTCAAAAGTCAAATCTTGGTCAACTCTTCCAACTTAAAGCTTCCGAAATGAGAATTATTCTTCCTAATCAACTTCAAACTTCCCGAAAGCAATCACACGTGCAAGAAATAATGCTTAAAGTGAAACTACTCAAGGCCTCAAACTGTCGAACGATGCGCTAGAGCCCAAAACGATCGGTCGGGTCGTTACAAGCCCGTTTGGATTAGCTGATTGTAAACGACTGTTAAGCTAAGTGCCGAAAAATATTTTTTAAGTGCTGAAACTAATTTTTTAAGTAAGCATTTACGTTTCTGAATAAAAGTGCTGGAACTTATAATAAGCAATTGACGTGTTTTGTGAAAAATACTGATAAGTTATTCTTTAATTAAAAAGACTAAAATAACCTTTTAAAACTTTACAAAAGATTATAAATTAAGAAATTCATTGTAACGATAGGGAGATCAACAAATATAGAATGAAGAGAAAGTTAGAAGTTTGTTTTTGAAAGAAATATTTTTTGCATTATAAAATATTATTAAAGATAAACTAGTAAATGTCTTGTTCAAACTAATAATGCTTATAATCGGAAAAATTATAAGTTGGGCGTGACTAACTTATAACTTATAGCTGATTTTAGTTATAAGTATTTGACTTATAAACACTTACGACATTTACTAAATTCATAAATAAACCAAAAAATACTTATAAACTAATTTGACCAGTTTATAATTAGCCAAACACCCTTTCAGAATGATAAAAAGATATATCTTAAATGTATTGGCCAAAGTTTACATGATCGTTGGGAAATGAAAAGGGTCATGTAAATCGGAGAGAGGAAGTGACGTATATACATTTTGGGAAACGCAAATTGCACAATTTTGCAACGAATCTTTGGGAAATGGAAAGGGTCATGAAAATCGGAGAGAGGAAGTGACATATCTACATGTTGGGAAACACAAATTGCACAATTTTACATGAATCTTTGGGAAATGAAAAGGGTCATAAAATCGGAGAGACGAAGTGAAATATATACGTTGGGAAACTCAAATTGCACAATTTTCAACTCTCTGGACATTTAACCCCGCCTACACTCAAAGTTATTTATTAAAGAATTCCTTGCTGAGATTACCGATAAATGGTTACTTAGTACAGAGAACATACAAGTTTTTATATCCTATAGTCCTCAAATTCATTGAAGATTATTTGTAGTTTGTCACGATGTCGTATAAATATCGAAATCAGGATTAGCACATTAGAACTTGCAATATATGAACCAAAATGAAAGACGAAGTAGCGTAGAGGGCACTTTAAAGAAGCTAATCTTTCTTTGAATTTCCCTCTAAAGTATAGACAAATCTCCGAGTCTTGCACGGCAAATAATGACTTTCCACCTAAAAAAATATTTAATTTGCTTCGAACAGCACAATCATGTTTTATATTATTGCAACTATATCTATATTAAGAAGGCAATGAGAAGAGTTACTTGGCACCTCTATGAAACTGGGATTGCAATTTTCTTTTTTCTAACTTCTGGCCTTTGTTGGTTTTTCTTCTCATATAAGCATAAGTATTCAATTATTAGATGAGCAATTGATCACATGCAATTATATCGTATAAAAAGGATTAAATATAAATATAACCTGGCTTATAAGTCCAGCTTCGAATCCCACAAATAACTAAGATATAACTACAACTTTAAATATTACTAAGAAGATAAACTCAAACAATTTATGAATTAAAGCTTGGATTTATATTTTTATCTAATTAACAAAAAAATATTAAAGCAGTATAATGTATCAACTAAAGAATATTGGTTGACTTCAAGATTAAGGAGACCTAGAGTTTAGACTTCTCCAGTTGTCGGAGTCCTTCTCCTCGCGTTGCTATAATCTCGCCGATTTATTCTCTATTAATCATGAGCACTAAACTTATTGCAATTCTTTATCGAGCAATTACGATAATCTACTAGATGTATTCTCCCGAATTACTCTAACTGTCAATTTCTCAGAGCAGATTATGACTACGTCAAAACTTATTTTCTCTAATCCCACTTTTAAGCCGACAATATTGGTCTCTCATACCTAGGAGTGACATTGTTCAACAATAACCGAAATATGTATTCTTTCCAGAGCAACATATAATAGATGGGCACCATTAATTGACTCTTCAATTAACTAAAATAAGCACGTAGTTAAATTATAGAGAAATCTAAAGGCTCAATTAATGACAAAAAATTTTAAGAATTTATCCTACAAAAGGTTCCGTCAAAATCCTAAATAAGAAAATTAGCTATTCATAATATTACATAGAAATACAATACAAAAATTTATAAGCAGCAATAAATTTGTATACGAGTGAAATCGGACCCATAAGACGACCGGGTTCTTGATAAAATAAATAGAGTGAGGGACGTGATGATGAGGAGCCGAAATTGAGGCAGGAGCCCTCATCGAGTTAGAGCCCAGGGGCATGACGCCCACCTTCGAGAATATCGGGGTCATAATAAGGGATCGGTCCAAATCCCAAAAGGCTTCGGAGAACATTGTCAAGCAACCAAGTACGACAACACAGAAGGCCGTAATATCTGCGATCAGCCGGATATCACGGCGTGAAACTCGGCACGTACCAATGGAGAACCGACAATCTTTTAAACAGAAGATCTTTTACTTTTTATGGAATTGTACCTAGAGAACGATTCCCCTACTATATAAAGGGGAGTCTGATTATTCATTAGGGACATTGTAACATGCATTCTAATGCAATATACTACTATTTTCACTGTTATAGAAAGCTCTTTTTCTTGTTCATCAGTACTAGCGATTGTGATCCCGGATCGAGGGTGAATGTTTCACTAAGGCTAGAATCATCCTCCTCGCGTGGTTTGAATTTACTATATCATTATTTATTCAATCTAACTCAATTTATCTTTTTGTATCAAATTAATCCGTATATCCTCAAAACCACTTACAAATCTAATTGTTATCCGATTTTCAGGGTAAACAATTTGGCGCCCACCGTAAGGCTAAGAATAATAGTGGCTACTTGATATAAACTTTCATAACACACCCTATTTTACACTTGTTCTTTGGAGTGTCTTTAATTTCAGGTCAAAGTTTAAAATGTCGAACTCCCAATCTGCCCCTCTAAATATGGATGCTGAGTCCGGTCACAATGGCGAGAGCAACAACATAGCACCCGGTAACGAGGTGCCCCCGTCTATCTCAACAGAGTTCCAGCCGCGGTCCCGATCGACGCTAACTCACATGTGGCCATCACTGCGAATTTGTCTGCCGACCATGAGAACAACGACCGCGGGGGAGTCCGGCCGATTACCCAAAATACGCATGATGGTGAAGGTGATGGGATCAACTTGCGGGTGATCTTTGAAATGCTACCAGCTCAACAGGTAATGATAGCCCATATGTAGAACCAAATCTGCCCGCACAGCAGAATTGAGCTCGAGCCCTCCTCGGAAGTCGCCCGCAGTAACGAACCGGTTGCGGAGAGGCTGAATGAAGTTGAACTCGGTATCAACCCCAAGCTTATAAAAATGCTCGAGGATCTGACAAAACGGGTAGAATTGAGAGAAAGGAAAATCAAAGCCAATGACAAAAAGGTTGAAACCTATAATTCCAAGGTTGACCAAATCCTAGGAGCACCACCGATATTAAAGAGCCTGGATTCCAAGAAGTTTGTTCAAAAACGTTTTCCTCCGAGCGCAGCTCCGAAGCCAATCGCGAAGAAGTTTTTCATGCCCGAGATTCCTAAGTACAACAGAACAACTGACTCAAATGAGCATGTGACCTCCTACACGTGTGCCATTAAAGGGAACTATGATCTCGCCTAAACTCACACCACAAATATAGGTAGTGAGGCGGACGATACAATAATGAAAATCCAACGCAAGTCGGGGTCGAATCCACAGGGATTTAGAATTGGGGTTAGGTATAAATTTAGTGTAATTGTATGATATGCCCTAGATTACTCTTCCACATTCTCGTTTTTTGTTTCTACTTCTACTTTAAGATATTGATTGCAATTATAAAACTAGGAGACAATATTTTTGGTTTTGGTTGTTTTTCAAATGATAAAAGATCTAGGGTTCCGACTTCCTCCTAGTTGGTTACCTAACGTATTTAGAGCTTTAGGGCATGTTTGGTAGATCGGGATACATTATAGCAATCATACTCAATTAATCACTCTATACCTCTCGGTAGTTTGAGTGACTTTGCCCGATTTGGCTTTTTCAAGTCCAATTGGGTATTTCACAAAGCAAGTGATAGATGCTCTAGTCGGGTCTTACTATCTCTAGGTTCGACCCTTTAATTGAGGCTATCAATTTCTTGAGTTCACCCCAATTCCTAGTTAGCCAAGTGTTCATAGAATTAGTCTCTCTTTCTCAAGTAGAGACTAAGTCAAATAGGTATGAATCATTGTTTGCAACCATTAATTCTAAAATTCAAGCAAGAACAAGGCTAAATAACATATACCCAATCATAAATAAGCCCTAAATCAATAACCCATTAAGTACCCATACTAGGGTTGGGTCACAATCCTAGCTAAGGGTTTAGCTACACATAGAAAATAAAGAAATAAAAGAAGAAATTAAGATAGAATGCATAATAATTAATTATGGAAAGAAAATCTAATGTTTAGAAGTTAATCTAGTACAATATTACTCAAAACTATAAAGAAAACGACTCAGGTTCTCTACACCGATACAACTTATTCTAAAAATGACAAAAACTTCTATTTATACTAAGATGAAACTATCTGATAAAAAAAAATGCCCCTACAGAGGTTGTGCGACTGCATAATTCTGAGTGTTGTCCGCACTCTGTCAAATGAGCCTTCTGCGGTCGCATAAAAGTTGGATGCGGCCGCACTTCATCTAATTGTGCGGAGCACACATTTCTGAGTGCGGCCGCAAACTTGAATTTGGCTGGGACTTGGACCTTCTTTTGCGGACTGCATAATAATGAATGGGGCCGCACAATAATAGTGCGGTCTGCACAACTCCAATCATGGCTCTCCGAATCTGATCTTTTGCGGGCCGCATAATAGTGAGTGTGACCGCACTTGTCATCCTGCGGCTGCACAATAATAGTGAGGTCCGCACACCATAAACCTCCAAAATGCAAGTTCTCTGAAGTTTTTTTTCTGTCGCCGTACAAGAATTGTGCAGTCCGCACTTTGTGAAGAGAATTCATCAGTGCTCTTTCATAGTTTGCTGCCACACACAGTATTGTGCGGTCCGCACTGTAGCCCTTTTTGCCTTGTTTTTGTTCTTGTCGAATTATTACTACTTTATGAGTTTATTTTGGCTTCTTTGGCTTGTTTCCCAATATTGCTGCAAGAAAGCACATTTCATTAGTTCTCGGGAATACTTATAAGCATTTTTGAGCTAAAACGAGAGTAAAAGAAAGCAAATAAGTGGTCAAAATCCCTACTTATCAAACGACTTGGAGGATGATGAGATTGAGTCTGTCTTGCTGAAAAAGTTTGGGGAAACTTGGTCAAACGGAGCTATGATATGGTATAACAACCTACCCCTAATTCTATTGGTTCGTTTGCTATGCTTGCAAACACCTTTGTGAAAGCACACGCCGGACCATCAAGGCCGAGACCTAGAAATCAGACATTTTTAAAGTGAAATAGAGAGATAATGAGATGCTCAGAGAATTCGGGTCCCGGTTTCAAATGGAACTGATGGGCGTGCCTCGTGTCGCGTACGATTGTCCTGTTCAGGCCTTCGTCTAAGGACTCAATGCTTGAAGCTCATTAGCTTCATGGCATTTGAGGCAAAATCTAATAGAATATCCGGTTGTGACTTGGGCTGATGTACATAACCGATATTAATCAAAAATTAGGGTCAAAGTGATCAGCTTGGGGTCCCTCCCGGGTCCGTTTATCCCGTTAGAGCAACCGGTAGAGTCAAAAGTGATATTGATCATGAACCAAGGTCAAACAGGGATCGGTATCAACCGTACAATGGAGACCGAAGAGGTAATGGTTCGGAGCGAAACCATGTGAGGAGTTCGAGGAGAAGCGATCGAGGTCAAAATAATCAGGGAATCATAAGCAAAGGCAGTTTTGACAGGCTCGCCGGGCCCAAGGAAGCGCTGAGGTTATCGGAGTACAAATTTAACGTCGATGCTGCTGCCATCATATTTGCCATCGAATGCATAAAAGACACCAAGGGGCCTCAACCTCTATAGCCTGATCCATCCCAAAGGGACCCCAACCTTATGTGTAAATATAAAGGCACTCACGGTCACATGACGAAAGACTACCAACAATTGAGAGATGAAGTGGCCCGGCTATTCAACAATGGACATCTCCGAGAATTTCTGAGTGATCGAGCCAAAAACCATTTCAGGAACAGGGACTCATGTAAGCAGATTGAGCAGAGGGAACCTCAGCACATCATCAACATGATCATCAGTGGGGTCGATGTCCCTCGGGGACTGATGTTAACAACTACCAAAGTATCCATCACAAGGGAAAAATAGACTCGAGATTACGTGCCATAAGGAACCTTGTCCTTCAACTACGAAGACGTTGAAGGCATCGTACAACCTCATAATCTTGTAATATCTAAACTCATAAATAAATCTCGAGTTAAGCGTGTATTAATTGATCTAGGTAGCTCGACCAACATCATTAGATCGAGGGTCGTGGAGTATCTAGGTATACAAGACCAAATCGTTCCTACAACCCGAGTTCTAAACAGATTTAACATGGATTGTGAGACAACTAAAGGGGAGATAACATTACCGGTGAACACCACCGGAACCATTCAAGAAATAAAGTTGTACACAATTGAAGGTGATCAATCTTGCTTTTCCACTCTTTGATCTCGACCTTGATTACGTCCATCTTGGCTCAGAGTTGATCGATTTGGTCAATCTTTTGTTTGACCTGTGGGTTTTGACTGTTAGTCGCCATGACTAGCTCGTCATCACTAACTTCAAAAATCATTATCGGCTCCACCAGGTTGGCATGTTCTTTCTAAGCCGTGTCTAACTTGACTCGAAGGCCCTTGCCATGTCCTTCGCGTTGATCGTTGAGAAGCTTATACATGTCCCTCTTCTCAGCAAGATCTTTGACTTCGCCCTCGAGTTTTCTAAGCTCATCCCGGTATCGCAGAATGGTCTCTTGGTGAAGCACCGATGCCTATAAAATGAAGAAAGGAAAAAGAATTAGAATCCTCAAAAACTGAATCCGAAGATAAAAGGGGATGACAACATCATACCCGGTTAAGAGCTTGTTGCTCTTTGTTGAATAAGCATGTCATATCCATCTCGTCCTTTTTTGCCTAGTCTTCTTTGATTACCAGACACCGGAGGTAATTAGCTATCCCGACTGGGGCGGAGAGAACCCGGGCATCCCCCAAAACGGTGATAATAATTTATTGCTTCCTACTAGGATCCATACTCAGGGTGGGGAACCGGTTAAACACCCTCAAGATTGAGTTAGGCCTACCTTCCTCCGAGGATGAACTTTTCCTCGGTACCTCTAAGTCATCCAACCCGGTGATGTCTTCTAGGGAGGTGGAGTCCACGCCATCTAAAAATAGTGAAGGGGATTGTCCGCTCCTTGAGCCCCCTCGTTGGGTCGCTCTTTCACCTTTCGGGGCTCATTGAAGATGGACTCGGAAAATTAAGGCGACCTGGTAATACCAATCACACCGAGTTCCTCCTTCGGGGCACTACCATTATCCCTGGAAGTCTTAGCCCTGGCTTCCTCATCAACCTCCCTAGCCTGATGAAAATAGGACTCATAGGTCTCTTGTGCAATGGCCCCCTACTCTTCGGGGGGTGACGGCTCATGGGCCATAAAAAGCTCTTCCTCCTCGGACTCGTCCCTAAGCTAGTAGAGAAAGTCCGAATCCGGGTTTCCTTTGGCTTACGATCTAACCTTCTCCTTGGTTTCTTTATTTCTGAGCTCAGGGAACTCGGGGTCCTTCTCCTTTTCTTCTCTCCTCCCTACCCCGGAGCAGGAGACTCAACAAGAAAGTCTTTTTTCTACCGGGGGCCTAAGTTCGACGGTGTTAGGCGAACCTATAAAAAGGAAGTAAAAGAAATAATAACTTAATGCTACAAGAAGAATCCTAACGCAACTTACTCGAGAAAGAAATATTACCATGGGAATGGGACTCCCAAAGGCCATTATGAGAGTTTGCGCCATGAGCGCTCGGAGTTAGGCATCTGTGAGATAGTACCTTCGACCCACTCTTTGAGCCAAGGGATAGCATTTGGGACTCGAGCGATATATGCACCACCATGAATACCAATGAGGATAAGAGAGATCCAAACTTAATGTTAGAAAAAGAAACAGTAAAACTAGAAGATAGTTTAACTGCAATGATTAGAATAACAAAGGAAAATGAAGAAATAGATAGAAAACGAGAAATTGAAAAAATACAACAACAAGCTAAAGAAAAAGTACAACAAATAGAAGAAGTAAAGAACACTAAAATAATAGAATTAGAAAAAGAATTAGAAATGCTAAAACAATTATATGCAAGTAGGCAAAAAGAAAAAGAAAAACGCAAAGAAGAAGAACAAGAGTTGAGATTGACAAATGAAATAGAAAAATTTAAATTACAATTACAAGAGGAACAAGATAATCCATCAAAAATAAGCATAAACGAAATAAATGAAGAAAGTGATAATGATAATGATCTAGGAGAAAACTATTCAGAAACAAGTGAGACGTATACAGAAATTATAGAAAAAATAGAAAAGACAAAAACAAATCCAGAAATAAATACAGGAGATATGAACACCGACTATAAACCAAGTGCATCAGGAGTAAAAAATCCAAAACATCTAAATTCAAGCTACTACAGAATAAGCTATGATTCATATAATAGGAATAAAACATTATGGGATAAAGGGCTAAATAAGAAATGGACGCCAAGATAGACAACTGAACAATGTAATTTTTTAGATCTCGATTGTGTAACAGATATAAACAAAGCAATCCAATTATGGATAGGATATATCTCAAAACAATTAATAGATAATAAAATAGCAATANCATGATGGTACAGTTGCAACAACAGCTACATAAATATTGTATAAATATGAAATAGCGATAAGAAATGAATTTAGTAGTATGACAACAGAAATAGAAGAACAGAATAAAGAAAAAACTACAAATAGAAATTTAATGACAAAATTAGCAATATGTAATATGTGTTATATAGATGAGTATACTTGTGAATTTAGAGACTATTATTATAAAGGAACATATAGTCCGGATGAAAGTAAAGAAATAAGAAAATTATATTTTACCAAACTACCAGAACCTTTCAGCTCAAAAATAATCATTGAACAGGGGATGGTTGATTTTTATGTGATCTTGGGGATGGACTGGCTTTATTCATTTTTTGCTAAGCTTGATTGTTGAACCAGAATCGTTAGATTTGAATTTCCAAATGATCTAGTAATTTAATGGAAAGGGGATGATGTGATGCCGAAGGGTAGGTTTATTTCTTACCTTAAGACCACCAAGATGATCAATAAGGGACGTATTTACCATTTGGTCCGAGTTACGGACACCAATGCCGAGACACCTACGCTTGAGTTTGTGCCAGTTGTGAATGAGTTTCTAGAGGTCTTTCCTGATGAGCTCTCTTAGATTCCACCAGACAGGGAGATTGATTTTGAGATTTATGTGATTCCGGGCACACAACCTATATCTATTCCACCCTACAGAATGGCACCAGCAGAATTGAAGGATCTAAAGGAACAATTGAAAGATTTGTTAGAAAAGGGTTTTATCTAGTGGAGTGTATCGCCATGGGGTGCACCGGTCCTTTTTGTAAGGAAGAAAGATGTGTCACTAAGAATGTGTATTGACTATCGGCAACTCAACAAGGTCATGATCAAGAATAAGTACCCACTGCCAAGGATGGATTACTTGTTTGACCAATTGCAGGGTGATAAGCACTTCTCCAAAATTTATTTAACATTTCGGTATCACCAATTGATGATCAGGGAGCTGGATATTTCGAACACAACTTTCAGGACCCGGTATGGGCACTTTGAATTCCTGGTAATGTTTTTTGGGTTAACAAATGCTCCGGTAGCTTTCATGAATCGATTCTTCAAACCTTTTCTTGACTCCTTTGTGATAGTATTCATTGATGATATTCTGGTATATTAATAAATTCGAGAGGACCATGCCGATCATCTTAGGGAAATTTTTCAGACTCTGTATCAGCACCACTTCTACGCAAAGTTTTCAAAATGTGAATTTTTGCTTGGATCTGTCACATTCTTAGGGTATTGTTGTCTCTAGAGAAGGAATTAAGGTTGATCCTCAAAAGATTGCAGCTATAAAGAATTGTCCTAGACCTATAACCCCAACAGAGAATCACAATTTCTTGGGCTTAGTTGGATATTACATGACGTTTGTGTAGGGTTTCTCTACTCTTGCCTCTCCATTGACTAAATTGACGTTGAAGGCAGTAAAGTTCCAATGGTCAGATGCTTGTGAAAGGAGCTTCCAGGAGTTGAAATCAAGATTGACTACAACACCCGTGTTGACTACCATAGGGTACATATGTGTTTGTGGTATATTATGATGCTTCATGAATCGGACTTGGGTGTGTATTAATGCAACATGGAAAGGTGATAGCTTATGCTTCTAGGCAACTCACAATCATGAAAAGAATTATCCAATAAAAGACTTATAGCTCATGGCGGTGGTTTTTGTATTGAAGATTTGATGTCATTATTATATGAGGTCCATGTGGATATATTCACAGACCATAAGAGCCTTCAATACATTTTCAAACAGAAAGAATTGAACCTGAGGCAAAGAAGTTGGCTTGAGTTACCTAAGGATTACGACATTGATATTCTGAATCATCTGGGGAAAGCTGATGTTGTAGCGGATGCTCTTAGCTGGTAATCTATGGGTAGTTTGGTTCCTTTGGAGGCATATCAAAGGTCGTTGGCCAAGAAGGTTAATCCATTGGCTAGTTTCGGAGTTCATCTTGTGGATTCTAGTGAAGGAGGAGGTATTGTGAAAAATAGGGTTGGATTTTTGCTGTGGAAGTCAAGGAAAAACAATACAATGATCCATTGTTGGTAAAATTAAAGGAGGGGAATCATCAACACAAGACCATGACCTTTTCTATTGGCATGGATGATGGTTACTAAGGTATCAAAGGTGTCTCTGTGTTTCAAATTTATATGGTCTCCGGGAAAGAATAATAACTGAGGCTCACACTTCTAAGTATTCTGTGCACCCGGGCTCTAGGAAGATGTATCATGATCTTCATGAAGTCTACTGGGGAAATGATATGAAGAGGAATATAGCAGACTTTTTGGCAACATGTCCAAATTGTCTGCAAGTGAAGGCCGAACACCAAAGGCCTGGTGGGTTGGCACAGAACATAGAAATTATGATGTGAAAATGGGAGATGATCAATATTGACTTTAGGATGGGACTACCTCGCAAGCCTCCCAAGCCTCGCAAGTTCGACTCGATTTGAGTAATTGTGGACCGACTCAGGAAATCAGCTCACTTCTTACCTGTTAAGGCTACCGACACCGCGGAATAGTATGCTTAGTTGTACATCAAGGAGATTGTCAGGTTTCATGGCACTCCAATTTTTGTTATCTCAGATTAAGGGGCACAATTTACGACTAATTTTTGGAAGAAATTTCAGCAAGGTATGGGTACACATGTGAATCTTAGTACTTCTTTTCACCTGCAGACTAACGGGCAGGCAGAGAGAACTATTCAAACACTTGAGGATATGTTGCACGATTGTGTTCTTAACTTTAAGGGTAGCTGTAATGATCATTTTCCGCTCATAGAATTTGCCTACAAAAATAGTTATCATGCCAGTATTCAGATGGCACAGTTGGAGGCTTTATATGGTAAGAGATGTAGATCTCCCATTAGGTCGTTCGAGTCAGGGGATGCAGAGTTGATAGGGACAGACCTCGTGCATCAGGCTATTGAGAAGGTTAAGATCATTACAGAACAGTTGAAAACTACTCAGAGTCGTTAGAATTCCAATTTGGATGTGTGTCGCAGGGATATGGAGTTCAAAGAAGATGAATGAGTATTATTGAAGGTTTCCCCCCTGAAGGGTATAATGCGGTTTGGTAAGAAAGGGAAGTTGAGTCCGAGGTATGTAAGACTGTAAAGAATCATTCAGAGGATTGGTTGGGTGGCTTAAAAACTTGAACTACCTCCAGATATGTCTTTAGTGCACCCATTGTTTCATGTATCCATGTTGAAGAAGGTGATTGGAGATCCATCGCTCATGTTTGGGTCGAGACAGTTGAGGCCAATGAGGAATTAAATTTTAAGTAAATTCTAATTGCCATTCTTGATAGGCAAGTCCGTAAGCTAGGAAATAAAGAAACTGCCTTCGGGAAAGTACTATGGCAGAACTAATAGGTTGAAGAAGCCACCTGGGAAGCTGAGGAAAAGATGAAGAAGAATCACCCTAATTTATTTGAATAGCTATGTAATTATATCCATGATGTTAGGATACTCCTTCTTAGTAATGAAATGTTTATGGTGATGTTGCAGGTGTTGTTTTTATATTGTTTTACATCATTGTGTTGTGGTTATGTTGTTAGGAGTGGTTTCTAGAATTCTTTAACAGGTGGATTAGCCCAGTTACAGGGGAAACTGTGGCGAAATTTTTGAAAATTCAGGGAGGTAGGTAAAAATTTTGAACTGTTGGTATGTGGAGTAGCAGCTGAGTCACACATGTTTCTAATGATGGATTTTAGCCCTCATTCGAGGACGAATGATCATAAGCGGGGGTTGTAAGGCCCCGTAATATTTTACCTAAAACTCGGGGTTTCATGATGCAAAGATAGACTTATGTGTTGATGATGGTAGAGGTTCTTCGCGGTGAGCTTGTGCGTTGGGGAGTTGAAGAAATTTTTTTGGAAGTGCAGGGTGTTTCTGCAGTCCATTCTGCGATCGCAGAACTGATCTGTAGACTGCAGATCTACCGCAAAGTGAAGTAGAGAATTGAGAAATTGTTTATTGATATTTTGCGATTAATTATGCGACCACATAATCGTTTCGCGAGTCGCAGATCCATCGTAGATCCAGCATGAATATTTCTGGAGAGGAGTTTTGCGTCGCATTATGCAACCGTAGACCTGCCACAGACTGAACCAGAACAACCTTGTTCTATGATCCCTTTTTGCGGGCTGCATACCTGTCAGGCCCGGCTTCGTAGAGTTGAAGTTTGGAAAATTTCACTCAATCCCATTTTTATAAATACAACTTGTGGGTTATTTTGGCTGGTCCTAATTCATATTTAGAGAGAATGAAGTGGTCTAGAGTGAGAGGGGAAGTTCCTAATATTATTGTCCATCAGATCTTACTCAAAGTTGGAGCATTTACAAGGAGAAACTCACAAGTTCTTCATCCACAAGGTAAGTTTCTATGTCCTAGTTTCAAATTCGAACTTGGGGTAAAAGATGGTTGGGGTATGTTTCTTGGGTATGAGAGTGTGTTTATGCCTGCATGTACAATCATGAGTTTTGGGAAGGTTATTGAAGCTCAAATGGGTAGACCTTGGGTTGTGAGGTGAAGGGAATCCTCCATAGGAGAAGCTAGAAATAAAAATCCCACCTAGTGTTTGATAAAACGCTCAAATGAGTTGGAACCATGAACTATTTGCTAATTTGCGTTCAATTTTCTATATTTCTAAATAGATCGAAGTGGCTAAAATTAATGAACATCGTAGTAATTAAGGAATCTCAAGGCGAGGTATGTAGGCTAAACTCTTCTCTTAGAATTGAACCCCACAATGTCATTGTAAGTCCCAAATTGTTCATTATAATCGGTTATTCCGAATAAGCCTGGCGACATAATATATGTGTTCAATATGTATTCCAAATGCTCTTGTTATGATATGTTACTATTTAACAATGTGTTCAAATATGGGATGCATATTTAAATGGTATAATTGTAGGTTGTTTTTCAAATGAAAGCTATTATGCCAAATTGTGTAAGAAATCTCAATGTGATTAAGATTCCTATTTACTCGCATGTGTACTTAGAGTCTTGAATATAAATGTTTTGTTATTGATGATCCATGATAATGTTTGAAAGTGAAAAGGATAAGCATGAATTGTGAAAATACGGCTAACATGCCAAGAACGACATTACGTTCAATGGAACTAAGAAATGTGTAAACAACATTGAAATGAGTTGTAAATCCTTAAAATAAATAAAGACTTTCAGAGTATCGTTAGTCACCGAGGAAGGGTAGGTTGAAACAACCTAACCCCGAAAATACACGTGTCGTTATAGAAGTGAATTATGACTATTCCACCTTATTTAGGATGAGATTGATGTGATAAGAATATTTTCCCTTTATTGGAATGAGATGATTGTTATAAAAAGGGTGATGTCGATCCACACGAAATTATGATGAGACGGCATAGCCAGTCAGGTCGTGATAGGATGCCATGTCGCACACATGGTGGTTATTGTGCTTAAAATTGTGATTGAGGTAATGATTGATATTGAAATAATGATTGTGATTGTGGTTGATGTCTTTGGGTGATACAGCCTAGCCGATCAGGCCGTGATAACTAATGGAAATTTACTTCAAGACTTATCTTACTTGTAACTTGATGTTTAATATTGTTTGAGGTTTCCATTGATTCTATGACTATTCTTTCTTGTATTGCTTAGTCATACATACTAGTACTATTTCATATGTACTAACGTCCCTTTTGTTGGGGTGATGCATCTTTAATTGATGCAGGTAGTTCAGCAGTAGGTGGCATTGATCATTCATACAAGCACACCTCTTCTCAGCAAATTTGGTGAGCCCCACTTCATTCAGGGTCGTGTATTCTTCGTCCCACGAGTATTGTGTTTTGAGGTAAAGACGGGGCCTTGTTGACGGCATTATTATAGTATTTTTGTATCCTTAAAGGCTCCGTAGACACAATGTGGGTTGTATATGGGTGTTGAGAAAGTCAAACTAGTCTTATTGTATTTGAACTACTTGTTTCACATCAACTATGAATGTGTATGTATTTTGAGACTATAAAAATGAAGTAACTATGGTAATGGATTTAGTGTTGTTCACAAATCCTCTTGAAGTAAGTTAATGAAGCTTATCCTCTCTTTATTTATGGGTTAGTTGGGTAGAAGGCAATCCAGCATGCTTGCTCGGCCAGGTTATCTTGGTTGAGCGTCGGTTGCACTCCCCGAGGTTGGGGAGTGACAAAATTTGTATTAGAGCATAAGGTTTTAAAGTGTCTAAGGATGTCTCGGAGCCGTGTCTAGTAGAGTCCTTCTTATCGGTGTGTTTTCGACCACATCTATATATATGAAGCTACTTGGGAATGTAGGAATAATATGTCACTCCCCAAACCTGAAGAGGTGTGGTCGGAAACCGGTGCCATATTCAGCCTGAGCGTACCACTCTATAATTGTGACCTCTGGAGGGGTAACCCTCATCATAGGCTGATGAGGCCATAGTCTTAATTATCTGAAAATAACGTCTCTCTCATCTGATGGGTAAACATATCCAAAAGATGATATATATATAAATTGTGCAAGTAGACAAAGCCGCCATGAACATTTACTGATATAGAAAATATACAGGACTAGTCTACAAGCCTCTAGAGATGACTGTATAATGGTCGGGACACGGCCTCGACCTACCCATCAAACATATAAAGAAATGAACTCCAAGGTACCTAGTAACTCCAAGGGAGTGGAGCTTTTCAACCAAGCTGATGTTTGACTCTATCTATTGGGAAGGCCTATCCAAAAGTCTATCAGGACATGCAGAAATGAAATGCAGACATGAAATGCAGCGTCCTCGACAAAATGGACGTTAGTACGAAATAATGTACAGAGTATGTAAGACAATAGAATAACAAAAAGTTGAGACCGAATTGATAATATAATAATTGAATGTAAATGAGAATCAAAGATGGTCTGAATATATGCTTACCTGCAGATACTGACTCGAATCTCTCAATATATTAAGTAAAATAATTTTCTATCTTTATAAGGCTCGGTACATATAACTTCTCTTCCATAGTAGGCTCGCTCATTGGCGTCCGGCCATACTAGGCTCTTTATCTCGGCCAGTCTGGGCTCACTCATAGATGCTCAGCCACAGTAGGCTCGGTATGTTACTTACCATCTGATTAGAGGTTACCCAATAGGATCTTGCCCACCAATTATAACTCGATGGTTGTGAAAATACAGTAATACTATTGTCACGACCCCAAATCCTAACTGGCCGTGATGGCGCCTATCGTGGAACTAGGCTAGCCGACTACCGTGTGTTCACAATTTCTTTTGAAAATCCCATTATGTTTCAAGAAATTCATAACAATATAAAGAAAAATTGCTTAACATAATAGGCAAGTTTTATATATACAGTATTGTCATCCCCCAAGACCTGGAGCCAACATGTCATGAGCATCTAGTAAAATAAACCAAAATAAACTGTTATAATACAAAACTCTAAATCAAAGCTAAATACAACAGGGAGGGAAAACAAAGATGCTGTGGACGCTGAACAGCTACCTCTATATCCCCACGATCCGGCTCTGCTGCGATATATATATGAAAGCTAATGCTCGATATCTTCTCTTGAATCTGCACACAGAGGTGCATGGAGTAATGTGAGAACGCCAACTCAATAGTAATGAAGATAAATCAAGTCTAAGTAGCAAGGAATCACAAAAAAATCAATGCCATCAAGTCAAAATATACACAACCTTACTTTCCAATAGTATACATAGATATACGAAATCATCATGCCTTAGAAATCAACTTCATAAAAGTACTTAAAACAATGCGTATTTTTAACAACTTTAAAACAAATCTTTGGTATGCAAAATGAATGTAGTAATATCATAAGTAGCCCTTCGAGCAAAAACATGTTTCATAATCAGCCCCTCGGGCATGCCTCACAATCCCTCAGCACCTCACAATCACTCAGTACCTCACAACCACTCATGCCTCCCAATCACTCACACTCGGTGCGCTCACTGGGGTGTGTACAGACTCCGGAGGGGCTCCTTCAGCCCAAGCACTAATATCACTCAGCACCTCACCATCACTCTTGGCCCTCGGCCACACTCGGTGGAACCACTCGAAAAGCCCCTCGGGCGAAGTAGTAGAACGGGGTACTCGACCCGAAAACATCATTTTAATGCTCATGTAGTGTAAATCAGGCTAAGTTTCAAATAAAACAGTATGCACAATGATGCTGAGTAAAATCATCAACAGGTAGTGAGGAAAACAGCTAAAACGCCCTAAAAGGGTCTAAATAGATCGGCACGAGGCCCCAAACACGGCTTACAACCCAAATATTTCACAAATCTTTAGAACATAACTTAACATATGATTTTGAGTAAATACGCAACTCATTAGTTGCCGTGGACAGGACCTAGTCCAATCCAAAAATCAGTACGCGCCACATATTCGTCATCCGACATGTGCGCCATACCAAATTCAGTGAGAAAATAGTGCAGTCTGGGGTTCCATACCTTCAGGAAAACATTTAAGACCATTACTTACCTCTACCGGGCCGCGACACTAGTCCGCTATGCCTTTTCCCCTCAAATTTTCTCCCGATTACTTAGAATCTAGACAAAAAACCAGTTAACATTATCAATATATACTCAAGGAACACAACCCAATCGAAAATTATCAATTTAGTCAAAAATATCGAAATTCGGCCAAACCCGAGCCCCACACCCACATCTCGGAATTCAATAATTTTTACATCATTAGAAACTTCGTCCTCCCACGATTCTATACATACCAAGAACACTAAAATCGGACCACAATTGCCATTCCAAAACCTCAAAAGAAATCCAAATTCTTGCCTCCCATTTTTCCAACTTTTTCCTACCCAAATCCTTAAATGTTTCAAGCCTAATCTTAACAAAATAGCATAGGAACGGGATTAACAACCAAGGAACTTACCTTTGCTGAAGAACCTTGAAATTCTCTCTCAAAACCGCCTTCAATGGACTCCTCCCGCATGCAAATTGATGAAACTAATAAATTTCGCGGAGGGGTCCTTTTTATACTGTTCTGCACAGTCATTTCCGCACATGCCGACAATTGGCCGCACCTGCGGTCCCAGGGTGAGCACCTGCGACCATCTTTCCGCACCTACGACATCGCAGGTGCGAAAAAATCCTCACACCTGCGGACCTCTCCGACACAGACAAAACTCGCGCCTGCGACCTTTCTCTCCGCTCCTGCGTAACCGCACTTGCGACTCCCCTTCCGCAGGTTTGAAAACACCAGCAAACCAGCACAACAGATTTCCAAAAATCACTCCAACTTCCCGTCAACCATCCGAAATCTATCCTGAGCCTCTCGGGGCCCCAACCAAACATACCAACACACCCGTAGCATTATTCCTACTTAGTCGAGCCTTCGAAATACCAAAAACAACACGAAAACACCAAATTTACATCAAATTCAAGCCTAAGAATTTTGAAACTTCTACATTTCGCCAACTATGCCGAAACGAACCAAAACACCTCCGCTTAATCCGAAATTTTGCAGACATATCCAAAATGACATTACAAAACTATTCTAACTTCCGGAATTCCATTCCGACCACGATAGCCTATTTTCCACTGCCGACCGAAAATCCCCAAAAACTAACTTTCGACAATTCAAGCCTAGTTCTACACCGGAGATCACAAAAATATTCTGAACACACTCCTAAGTCCCAAATCACCTAACGAAGCTATTCGAGCCATAAAATCCGCATTTCGAGGTATTTTACCAATAACTCAACCCTCAGTTGACTTTCTCATCTATTAGGCTACTTTAAAAGGCTAAATGCCCAAACTCTCACCATAACCATTCCGGACCCAAACCAACTGATCCAACACATCAAAAACAAGATAACGATATATAATGCATAAATAGGGGAAATGGGGTTAATCTCATGGAATGACCGGTCGGGTCGTTACATCCTCCACCTCTTAAACAAATGTTCATCCTCGAACGGGTATAGAAACATAACTGGAGCCTCGAATAAGTGAGGATATCTGTCCCGCATCTCCCGCTCGGTCTCCCAGGTGGCATCCTCCACCGGTTGCGCTCTCTACTGAAGTTATATTCTTAGACCTCAACTTCCTGACCTGACGACCCAAAATAGCCATTGGCTTTACCTCATATGACATATCACCCTCGAGCTGAACCGTGCTGAAGTCCAAAATATGGGAAGGGTCACCAACATACTTCTGGAGCATAAAAACATGGAATACTGGATGAATACTCGATAAACTAGGAGGCATAACAAGCCTATAAGCTACCTCCCCAACCCTCTGAAGTACCTCAAATGGCCCAATGAACCTGGGAATCAGCTTCCCTCTCTTCCCAAATATCATAACACCCTTCATGGGTGACACCTTCAACAACACCTTATCCCCAACCATGTAAGACACGTCTCAGACCTTCCGGTCCGCATAACTCTTCTGCCTAGACTGCGCCGTGCGAAGCCTCTTCTGAATAAACTTTTCCTTACTCAAAGCATCGTAAACCAAGTCTGTGCTCAATAGCCTAGCCTCGCCCAGCTCAAACCAACCAACTAGAGATCTACACATCCTACCATACAAAGACTCATACGGAGCCATCTGAATACTCAACTGATAGCTGTTATTATATGCAAACTCAGCTAGTGGCAGAAACTGATCCCATGAACCACCAAAGTCAATCACACAAGCACGCAACATATCCTCCAAAATCGGAATGGTACGCTCCGATTGCCCGTCGGTCTGAGGATGAAACGCTGTGCTCAACTCGACCTGTGTACCCAACTCTCTCTTCACAGCTCTCCAAAACTGAGATGTGAACTGAGTGCCTCTGTCGGAAATGATAGAAACTGGAACCCCATGCAAATGTACAATCTCCCTGATATAAATCTCAGCTAAACCTCTCCGCTGAATCCGTAGTACCAACAGGAATGAAGTGCGCGGATTTGGTCAGCTAATCCACAAAAACCCATATAGCATCAAACCTCCTCGAAGTCCGTGGGAGTCCAACTACGAAGTCCATGGTGATCCGCTCCCACTTCCACTCCATATTATCAAACCTTTGAAGCAATCCACCAGGTCTATGGTGCTCATACTTGACCTGCTGACAGTTGACACACCGACCCACAAACTCCACAACATCCTTCTTCATTCTCGTCCACTAATAATGCTGCCTCAAATCCTGATACATCTTCGCGACACCCTGATGGATGGAATACCGTGAACTATGAGCCTCTGCAAGAATCAAATATCGAAGCCCATATATATTGGGCACGCAAATCCGGCACTGCAACCTCATGACCCTATCATCACCAATAACCACATCTCTGGCATCACCGCGACAGACCCGATCTTGAAGAACAAGAAAATGTCGATCATCATACTGGCGTGCTCCAATCTGATCGTAAAGAGAAGACCTGAAGTCTACACAAGCCAACACCCGCAGGGGCTCTGATAGATCCAATCTCACCAAATGACCTGCTAAGGCCTGAACGTCAAAGGCTAATGGCCGCTCTGCTACTGGAAGGTAAGCTAAACTCCCCAAACTCTCTGCTCTGCGACTCAAGGCATCGGCCACTGCATTGGCCTTCCCCGGATGATATAAGATAGTGAGGTCATAATCCTTGAGGAGCTCTAACCATCTCCTCTGACGCAAATTCAAGTCCTTCTGCCTCAGAAAATACTACAAACTGCGATGATCAGTGAAAATCTCACACTGCACTCCATACAGATAATGCCGCCAAATCTTCAAGGCATGAGCAACGGCAGCTAACTCAAGATCGTGAACTGGATAATTCTTCTCGTGCACCTCCAACTGTCTGGATGTGTAGGCAATCACCCTACCGTCCTGCATCAATACCGCTCCCAAGCCAACCCTGGAAGCATCATAATAAACTGTGTATGAACCCGAACCAGCAGGCAAAACTAATACTGGAGCTATAGTCAATGCTGACTTGAGCTTCTGAAAGCTCTCCTCACACTCATCAGACCATCTGAATAGAGTACCCTTCTGGGTCAATCTAGTCAAAGGCAAAGTCTGTGCCATATTTTGTTATAAACGAAGTTTTTTTCCTATCCTCGGGGTTCATTTGAATTTGATAATACCCGGAGTAGGCATCGAGAAAGGTGAGGATCTCGTGGCCAGCCACGACATCAATCAAGCGATCGATGTTGGGAACGAGAATGAAACTTTAGGGCATGCTTTATTTAATTCTTTATAATCTACGCACATTCTAAATTTGTCCCCCTTTTGGGAACTACTGCTACATTGGCCAACCATTCGGGAAATTTTACATCCCTCATGGACCCTATTTTGAGGAGTTGCGTTACCTCGTCTTTGACGAACACATGTTTTACCTCGGATTGAGTCATCCTTTTTTGCTTCACCGGTTCGAACCTGAGGTCGACGCTTAGCCGATGGGTGGTTATTTTCGGTGGGATTCCTGTCATGTATAAGTGGGACCAAGCAAAGCAATCAATGTTGTTAGTAAGAAATTAAATGAGTTTCTTCCTAAGTTCGGGGGTTAATCCCAATCCCAGGTATACCTTTTGATCTGGGAGATGTTCCATAAAAACAGCTTGCTCCAGTTCTTCGACCATTGATTTTTTTGTTTCCGATTCTTGGGGGCAACGAAGGTTCGAGGAGTGAGGAAGTCTTATTCATCATCCTCGGGGGCCTGTTTATCTTCTGACCCTCCGAGGTGAAGGATATGGGTGTCGGTTCCATGTCATGTTCTGCGAACATCTCCTTTGCCGCATGCTGCTCTCCATAAACTATTTTTACACCGTCTCTAGTTAAAACTTCAACATCTGTGAGAGTCGATGGTACCACCCTTTTGCTGTGTATCCATGACCTTCCAAGCAGGGGGTTGCATCTCGTGTTACCCTCGATGACATGAAACTTGGTGTCCTGAACTTTACCGGACACATTGACTGGGAGGATGATTTCCCCCTTCATCGTTTCTCTCATAAGTTTAAACCCATTTAGGGCTCTAAAATTGGGTATGATTTGGTCGAGCAGTTCAAGCTGCTCCATTACCCCTGATCCGATTATATTGGCCGAGCTACCCGGATCCACGAGCACACGTTTAATTTGAATGTTATTTAAGAGAAAAGAAATTACCAGTGCATCGTTATGTGGTTGGGACAAGGATTTAATATCTTCTTCTCTGAACACAACAGTTCCCTCAAGTATATAACTTTGAGTTCGCTCTTCCATTACGATGGAAACTTTGGCCCGTTTGAACATGGGTCCTTGCGGGACACCGGTTTCTCAAATAATCACGTGAATGGCATGCTGGGGTTCTTCTGGCCCATTATTCCTCTTTGATTCTCTTTCTCTGAAGTGGTTCTTGACTCTATCTTCAAGAAATTCTTGAAGATGCCCTTTGTTGATTTATTGGGCCGCTTTTTTTCGAGCGGGAGTTCTCTACGCTTCGTGTCGGTCTTCTCTGCGCACACTTCCATCTATATGGGAGCTTATATTGACATGCAGAGCGTTGTGTAAGCCCTACTCAACAGTGATTTGTACTAGTGCCCCTCCAGGGTTTTGCGGTGGTACACCTGCGCCTGAGGCAGCTGCATCGTTCTCCATTTGAAGTTTAATGCCGTTGTTTTCATATGCATTCAACGAGTTAATGATTTTGACCTGAAATCAAAGATTCTTGGGCAGGAAAAAGTGTGAAGAATAACTTGTGTTTTTAGAAAACCAAAAATAAAACAATCACTATTATTATTATCCCCAAGGTGGGCGCCACACTATTTATCGTGAAAATGGTAATTTCAATTATACTTGATTCCGTGGTTTCAAAAATATGTGATTTATTTTAATACTATTTTTTAGGAAATAGATGCTAAATATAAGTAAAGAAAGTGTGATAATAATAAAGGAAAGTATTGATATTAAGACCGAGCTATTGAGAGAGAGGGCCTCGAGCTGGTCTAAACAGAGCCTCGAGGTTGAGCTCGAGTGCTTAATAGAGGGTGATCGATGAAGGATTAACAGCTTAATGGGCCTCGAAGATGGACTTTTTATGATCCACAATAAATAATAAGTGAAAAACAATAAATGAAACACAATTAATGGAAGCAATAAATCAATGGAGCAATTGTAGAGAATGTTTGAGTTAGAGAGCAGAGAATGTTGTTGTTCTTGTATTGAATATCACGTGTCTTACAAAATGACAAGGGTCCCCTTTATATAATAGAGGGAATCCCAATATATTACATGTGTAATTATTATAAAGAAATGCAGCTGGTACAACTATTCAATGTCACGGTACAGACCTGTACTATCATTGCAAGCGTTGTTAGTCATAACCACGTGCCCTTGGAAATTTCCCCCCTTCTCATGACGGTCTTCGATCTTTACCCTTCCTTGAGGTACATCGATCCCTCGGAATACTTTCTCAAGGAATGCACCTCGGAGTTGAACTTCGGATTCTGCTATGATACAATCAAGGTCGAGGCTCGGAATGCTGTAGAAGCCTTAAAACTGGCCTTCCCCGATTTTACCGTATACATCATCATTAGTTGTATGAGGTCCATGTAGATATATTCACGGAACATAAGAGCGTTCAATAGATTTTCTAATGGAAGGAATTGAGCCTGAGGTAGAGACGACGGCTTGAGTTTACCCAAGGATTACGACATCGATATTATGTCTTATCCGAGGAAGGCTAATGTTGTAGCGGATGCTCTTAGACGAAAATCTATGGGTAGTTTGTCTCACTAGGAGGCATATCAAAGGATGTTGGCCAAGGAGGTTCATCGGTTGGCTAGTTTGGGAGTTCGTCTTGAGGTTTCTAGTGACGGAGAGTGATTGTACAAAATAGGGCTTGATCATCGCTTCTCGTGGAGGTCAAGGGAATCCAATACAACGATCCATTTTTGGTACAATTGAAGGAGGGGATTCATAAACACAAGCCTTGGCCTTTTCTCTTGACATTGATGATGGTAAAATAAAGTACTAAGGGCGTCTATGTGTTCCGAATGTAGATGGTTTCCGGGAAAGAATCATGACCCAGGCTCACACTTCTGGGTATTCCGCGCACCCGGGTTCTACAAAGATGTATCATGATCTTAAGGAATTCTACTAGTGGAATGATATGAAGAGGAATATAGCAGACTCTGTGGAAAGATTTCCAAATTGTCAACAAGTGAAGGCCGAATACCAAAGGCCTGGTGGGTTAGAACAAAACATAGAAATTCCTATGTCGAAATCGGAGATGATCAATATGGACTTTATGGTGGAACTTCCTCACACGACTTGCAAGTTTGACTCAATTTGGTTAACTGTGGACCGACTCACGAAATCAGATCACTTCTTACCTTTTAAGGCTACCGACACCGCATAAGAGTATGCTCAGTTGTACATCAAGGAGATAGTCAGGTTGCACGACACTAAAGTTTCTATTCTCTCATATCGAGGGGCATAGTTCACAGAGAATATTCGGAAGAAATTTCAGCAAGGTTTGGGTACTCAGGTGAATCTTAGTACAACCTTTCATCCGCAGACTAACGGGAAGGCATAGTGGACTATTCAAACGGTTGCGAACATATTGCACTCTTGTGTTCTTTATTTTAAGGGTGGCTGGGATGATTATTCGCCACTCATAGAATTTTCCTACAACAACAGTTATCATGCTATAGTATTCATATGGCACCGTTCTAGGCTTTATATGGTAGGAGATGTAGATCTCTCATTAGGTGGTTCGAGACTAGGGAAGAAGAGTTGATAGGGCCACACCTCGTGTATCAGGCTATGGAGAAGGTTAAGATCATTAGAAAACGGTTAAAAACTACTCAGAGTGATCATAAATCCTATTCAGATGTGCGTCGCATATTTGGAGTTCAAAGAAGATGATTGAGTATTCTTGAAGGTTTCCCTCATGAAGGGTATAATGTGGTTTGGTAAGAAAGGGGAGTTGAGTCCGAGGTATATCAGACCATACAAAATCATTCAGAGGATTGGTGGGGTGACTTACAAGCTTGAACTACCTCCATAGATGTCTTTAGTGCATCCGGTGTTTCATGTATCCATGTTGAAGAAGGTGATTGGAAATTCGTTGCCCATTGTTTTGATCGAGACAATTGAGGTTCATGCGGAATCGACTTATGATGAAATTCTAGTTGCTATTCTTGATAGGCAAGTCCGTACGCTGAGAAATAATAAAATTGCCTTCGTGAAAGTACTATGGCGGAAGCAACATGTTGAAGAGGCCACCTAGAAAGCCGAGGAAGATATGAAGAAGAAGTACCCTAATTTATTTGAATAGCTATGTAATTGTATCCATGATTTTAGGAGCTAACTTTCCACAAATTATGTTCCCCATGTACAACTTATGTTAAGGATACTCCTTCTTGGTAATGCAATGTTTATGGCGATGTTGGTGGTGTTGTTTCCATATTATTTTACATCGTTGTGTTGTGGTTATGTTGTTAGGATTTGTTTCTGGGATTCTCTGATAGGTAGATAGGCCCAGTTACAGGGGAAACTCTGCTGAAATTTTTAATAATTCAGGGAATTATTCAAAATTTTGGAACTGTTGGTGTGTGGAATAGCAGCTCAGTCACATTGGTTTCTAATGATGGAGTTTGGACCTCATTCGAGGACGAATGATTTTAAGAGGGGAGGATGTAAGGCCCCATAAAATTTTACCTAAACTCGGGGTTTCGTGATGCCAAGATAGACTTATGTGTTGATGATTGTAGAGGTTTTTCTTGGCTCGCAAGCTCACCGCGGTATGGAATTTTGGGGTTAAACAATGCATTGGGGAGTTGAAGAATTTTTTTTTGAAGTGCAGGGCATTTCTTCAGTCCATTCTACGATCTCAGAACTGATCTACCGACCGCAAATCTTTTGCAAAGTGGAGCAGAGAACTAGGCAAGCTTTTAATGATATTTTGCGGTCAACTATACGACGGCATAATCTTTCGTGGGCCGCACATCCTTCCCGGATCCAGCATGATAATTTTCGGAGAGGAGTTTTGCGGCACATTGTGCGACCGTAGAGCTGGTTTGCGGACCACAGACCCAACCAGAACAGCCCAGTTTTGGGACCTTTTTTCTGCGGTCCCCTTTGCATGTCGCATACCTGTTTTGCAATATGGTATGTAATTGTAGACCCGACTTCATAGAGTTTAAGTTTGGAAAATTTCACCCAATCCCTTTTTTTAAAAATAACTTGTGGGTTATTTGGCTGGTCCTAACTGATATTTAGAGAGAGGAAAGTGGTCTAGAGTGAGAGGGGAAGTTCCTAAGATTATTATCCATCAATTCTTTCTTAACGTTGGAGAATTCACAAGGAGAAACTCACAAGTTCTTCATCCAAGAGGTATGGTTCCATGTCCTAGTTTCAATTTCGATCTTGGGGTAAAAGATAGTTATGGGGGTGTGATTCTTGGCTATGAGAGTGTATCTATGCCTGCAAGTACAATCATGAGTTGTTGGAAGGTGATTGAGGCTCAAAAGGACCTTAGGTTGTTGGGTGAAACAAAATCCTCCATAGGAGTAGCTAGAGATCATAATGCCCACCTAATATTTGATAAAATGCTCAAATGAGCAGGAATCATGAACTCCTTCCTAATATTTGTTCAATTTTGTTATTGTTCTAAATAGACCGAAGTAGCTAAGATTTTCGAACATCATAGTAACTTAAGGAATCTCAAGGCTAAGTACGTTGGCTAAACTCTTCTCTTAGAATTGAAGCCCCACAATGTCCTTATAAGTCCCGAGTAGTTCATTATAACTGATTATCCCGAATAAGACTTGTGTCAAAAGATATTTGTTCAATATGTATTCAAAATGCTCCTGTTATGATATGTTTCTATTTGAGAATGTGTTCAAAGTATGGGATTCATATATAAATGTTAGAATTTCAGGTCGTGTTTCAATGAAAGTTATTATTCCGAATTTTGTACAGAAACTCAATATTCTTAAGACAACTATTTGCTCAAATGTGTACTTAGAGTGTTGAATAGATATGATTTGTTATTGAGGATCGGTGATGATGTTTGAAAGTTAAAAGGGTAAGCATGAAATATTAAAAGATGGCCAACGTGCCAAGAACGACATTGCATTTGGACCAATAGTGCCAATGAAACTAATAAACATGTAAACGACAATGAAATGAGTTGTAAATCCTTAAAATATATAAACACTTTGGGAGTATCATTAGTTACGAAGGAAGGTAGGTTGAAATAACCTAACCCCAAAACTACACGTGCCGATGTATGAGTGAATTGTGACTATTCCCCCTTATTTGGGATGAGATTGATGTGATGAGAATACTTCTACTTTTTTGGGATTAGATTATTTCTAGAAAAGGGTGATGTCAATCAACATGAAATTGTGGTGAGACAGCCTAGCCGGTCGGATCGTGATCGAACGCCATGCCATATACATGGTGGTGATTGTGCTTGAATATTGATTGAGATTGAAATGATTGTGATTGTGGTTGGTGTCTTTGGGTGAGATGGCCTAGAAGATCGACTCGTGATCAAATCTATGCTAAAATCATGGTGGCATATCAATGTTAAGATCTCCCAACATAAAATAATGGAAATTTAATTAAAGACTAATTTTGCTTCTAACTTGATGTTAATTGTTGTTTGAGGTTTTCATTGGTTCTATAATTGTTCTTTGTTGTATTGCTACTTGTTCTAATGAGAGGGTGTTTATTCATACATACTAGTTCTATTCCATGTGTACTGACGTCCCTTGTGTCGAGGGTGCTGCATCTTTGATGGATGCAGGTGGTTCCGCAGCAGGTGGCATTGATTGTTGATAGCAGCACACCCTCTTCTAGGAAGATTTGGTGAACCCCGCATCATTCGAGATCATGTATCTTTTGTCCCTTGTGTATTATATTTTAAGGTATAGTTGGAGCCTTGTTGAAGGCATTATCATAATATTTTTGTATCCATAGAGGCTCCATAGACACAGTATGGATTGTATATGGCCGTTGGGAAAGTCAAACTAGTCTTGTTGTATTTGAATTACTTGTTTCATATCAAATATGAATATGTATGTATTTTGAGACTATAAAAATGAAGTAACTATGGTAATGGATTTAGCGTTTTTCATAAATCCTCGTGAGGCAGATTAATGAAGCTTATCCTATATTTATGGATGAGTTGGGTAGAAGGCAATCCAACAAGCTTGCTCGGCCATATTATATCGGTTAAGCGCCTGTCTCACTCCCTGAGGTCGGGGTGTGAAAGAAATATAATCAAAACCAAGTATATAACAATTACTCTAATCCATGTGATGAAAATTTCCTCCAAAATCGCCCAAATCCGAGCTTCCCAACTCAAAATATTATAAAATGACCAAGCCCTCGATTTATAGTTTCTACCCAGACATTTTTGCTTTTTCGACCAAAGGAGCTCCATCTGCGGCATCGCTTATGCGACAATACATCTGCGTCAGCGGAACTAGCTAAAAACTTAACCCTTGATCCAGCCAATCGCATATGCGCTCAAAACTCCGCTTCTGTGATCCTTCCTCACCCAACATTTCCCGCTTTTGTGATTAATAGTCCGCATCTGTGAAGTCGCTTTTGCGACCAAGACTCCGCAAATGGGTTGCATCAGCACCAGATATTCCTTCAACAATGCAACAAGAGATAAAATGTTCTAAACCACATCTGTAACTCACTCGAGCCCCTCGGGACCCCGTCCAAACATACCAACAAGTCTCATAACATAACACGAACTTATTTAAGGACCAAAATCACGCATAACAATATCGAAACCACAAACCGCAAATCAAATCAAGCTTAATGAACTTTGAATCTTTCAACTTCCAAACTCGAGCCGAACCTTATTAATCAACTCGTAATGGACTCAAATTTTTTACACGAGTCAAAATGACATAACAAAGATATTCCAAATCCCGAAACCACAATCCAAATATGATATCATCAAATTTAATCCCCGTCAAACTTATGAATATTTCAAACCTTCAAATTTTCAACTTTTTCCAATTAGTACTGGAACCTTCTAGCAATATCCAAATGAAATTCCGAGTGTATGCTCAAGTCAAAAATCATTATCTGGACCTACCAAAATCATAAAAACTCTGATTCAAATACTAAAAAGACAAACTTGGTCAACTCTTTCAACTTAAAACTTCATTGTTGAGAATCATCCTTCCAAATCAATTCTAAATCACCTGAAAACAAAAACCGATGATTCACACAAGTCATAATACATTATACAAAGCTAATTAAGACTTCAAAAAAGCTGAACGAAATGCAAATTCTCAAGACGGTTGGTCGGGTCGTTACATTCCCGTCTCCCCTTAAATATACGCTCGTCCTCGAACATGCCAAGAGTCTTTCCAAAGCCGCCAAATCATTACGTAACCTTACCATGCATGTCACGCCCCGAAATCCCACCATCGGGCCCTGATGGAATCTAACGTTGAACCCGCTAGACAAGCCAACGTATATAGCTAAACTAGCATAAAAATCTCAACTTTCCAGAATAAGCTAAAATGCTTCGAAATTAAATCAGCGGAATAAATACAGATTAAGCTAAGTAAATACAATCACAACATAACGACGTAAAATTTTCCAAAACCTGGAGTCACAAACTCACGAACTGTCTAAGAGTGCTAAATACAAGTCTAAAAGGAAATACATGTCTGCCTTCGAAACTAAAGGAAAAACAAGACAGAATCGAAGACAAGGGGATAGAAGAGATGCCAAGGCCCACGAACACTAGCGGGTATACCTTGAATCCTATATGATGAACTGGAAGACACGCCTACTAACGATGTCCTCCGGGTCCGGCTGCGTAATCTGCACAACATAAAAGAAGTGCAGGTGTAGCATCAGTACAACCGACCCCATGTACTGAGTAAGTACCTGGCCTAACCTCGGCGAAGTAGTGACGAGGCTAGAAACAGACTACCAAATAAACCTGTGCAGTTCTAAAAAAATATATACATATATATAACGAATAGGAAATGTAGGGAGAAAACAATTAACAAAGGAAGGGGAACATGCTGTGGGGAGATGACAATTTCATATAAGAAATCTTAATAAGGAAAGGAACAACAAGCCAGCATATCAATAAGGACAAGAAATCACAAACTCGCACGGCATCACCCGTCGTGCTTTTACTCTCGTTCTCACTATGCAATGTATAATATAATCAATGTAAATCATGGCACGACATCACCCTTCGTGCTTTTACTCTCGTTCTCACTATGCAATGTATAATATAATCAATGTAAATCATGGCACGACATCACCCTTCGTGCTTTTACTCTCGTCATCACTATGTAATGTATAATATAATAACTGTAAATCATGGCACGGCATCACCCTTCGTGCTTTTACTCTCTTCCTCACTATGCAATGATTAATGTAATAAATGAACATCGGTACGGAATGGTACATCGTATGGCACGACATCACCCTTCGTACTTTACACTCTTTCCTCACAATGTCAAATAATGCACGGCATCATCCTTCGTGCTTTAACACTCTTCCTCACCCAAACAACAATCACAAACAGGGGCAAAGGAGTAAACAAAATAGATATAGGAATCCCGGCAAGGGAACAATAACAGAAATATCAACATCTCAGCAAGGGAATTAATATAAAAAATACACGGCATCACCCTTCGTGCTTTACTCTCATTCTCACCAAGACAAGTGCACGGCATCACCCTTCGTGCTTTACTCTCATACTCACCAAATCAAGTGCACGACATCACCCTTCGTGCTTTTACACTCTTCCTCGCCCATACAACAATCACAAACAACGGGCAAGGGAGTACACAAAATTGACATAGAAATCCCGGCAAGGGAGACAATATCAAACAATTAAATTTCGGCAAGCGAAACATCAATTAAATAATTAAATCCCGGCAAGGGTATATTTCAATAACTCTTTCTCTTTCTTTCACTTTCATTTCCATGATTTATTCTATCACTTGAGCCAACGCTCCAAAGACTATAATATCTCATATTTCTTCATTATTCATTTCATAATCTGAGCCAATGCTCCAAAGACGTAATATCTCATAATTCTTCACCATTCATGTTACAATTTGAGCCAATGCTCCAAAGGATGTAATTATCTCATATATCTTCATAAATAATTTCACAAGTTGAGCCAATGCTCCAAAGATGATTAAAGAATACAATTCCCTTCACATATTCTTCACAACATATAGAAATCATCAATTAAGCATGGGAATTGCCACAAAATTAGAAGATTCACAATATAAGGCCTCACGGTCATGCTAGACACCAATGTATAGATACTCGTCACCATGCCTATACATCATACTTTACAATTAGCAAGTAGCTATCAAGACTCAACTCCTATTCCCTCAAGCTAAGGTTAGACCGAACACTTACCTCGGGTCCGAAATATATCAATCAACCTTCTAACACTGCTTTTCCTTTAGAATTTGACTCCGGAATGGTATTATCTAGGCATAATCAACTCAAGTATATCAATAAGGATTCAAATATTCATTTACATGGCCTAATTATCCATTTCCTAGCATACTTTCAATTTATCAAAATTCGACCCCGGGCCCGCTCGCTCGGATTCTCGAAACTTTCGAAGGAAACACTCACCCAAGGCTTAAGGATCATAAATACACGATTTTTACTTGATTTCATGGCCAATTCACTGAAAATTCTAAGGTGATCACAAGTTTTAGGTTACTACCCATTTTCTTGAATTTTTGGCACTAATGTGTGTAATTAATTAGGCTAAGATACATGCATAAAACAAGTTTATGGGGGGGAACTACTTACCTTGCAAGACCTGGTCGAAAGCTCTCAACAATGGAGAAATTCGTCTAAGGAAGAAGATGAAAAAATGAGAGAAATGGGTTTATTGCTAAAGCTCAAACCGACCGGTCGAGTCTTTACATTCCCCTAAATTCAATTCTATTTTGTAAAATGTTTTGTGTTTGAGGTATTGACTTTATAGGCCTATTCCCTTAATCCCATCCTCTCAGTCCATTCTTGCAGAAGTGGGAGCCTGCCTAATCTTTATGTTTTATGCTTTTTAAATAAGATGTTCTCCGCTTAATGGATAACCATTTGTTACTAAAAGAATTTTTTTTATCATTTTAAGTCATGTGATTGGATTTACACCAAAGAAAACCATAAACTTCATACACAATAAAGGGATATGATAGAGTTTCTGTAATAATGAATGGATTTCCTTCTTCCATCCTATCCCATTCATCGATATTGATATTGATACTGTAAAATTCATTTTCTTGCTTTTGTGCCAGCTCATGAATTAAACGAGTCGCACATACACCCTAGTACATGTTCGTCGACGCTGAGGGCACCCCCGCTATGAGTATATCTTAGTAATCGTTGATTATGTCTCTAAATGGGGCGAGGCAATCTCTATTATGACTAATGATGCTCGTTGTGGTGTGTGAATTTTTGAAAAAGAATATATTCACTCATTTGGCACACCTCGAGTCATCATTAGTGATAATGAGTCTCATTTTGTAAATAATTAGTTTTTGTGCTTCTTTCTAAATATGGTATAACTCATAAAATTATAATCTGGTATCACGCACCAACTAGTGGGCAAGTTAAAGTGGCTAACCATGAGCGTAAATGAATTCTTGAGAAATGATGGTGCTTCTCCTTAGGATTGGTCTGTGAAGCTAGATGAAGCTTTATAGGCGGATAGAATAGTTGTCAAAACAATCATAGGGGTTTTATCATATAAGCTAGTTTTTGGGAAATCGTTTCATTTACCTTTTTAGATAGAACATAAAGCATATTGGGCAATTAAGTTGCTTAATTTCAGTTATGTGAGAATATATTATTGAGGATGAACGAGCTGGACAAAATTCGAGTAGACGTGTCTGATAATGCGTAAATTTTCAAGGAAAAGACAAAAAGGTGGTATGAATTAAACCAAAAGAGTTTCATGAAGGAAATAAAGTTTTGCTTTACAATGCTAGTCTTAGACTTTTCCTAAAAAAATTCAAGTCAAGATGGACTGGTCCATTGGTGGTGAATCATGTCTCGTCATATGGAGCAATTGAAATTAAAAACGATGAAGGAACAGATAGTTTTAAGATGAATGGTGATGGACTGAGACCATATATTGCTGGAGAATTTACTAGTGATCCTCTAGCATCATAATCAATTGATCCTAAAATAAGGAGAGTCAATCTGACAACTATAACTGAGAACTATTTCTAACCCTTTCCTTGCTCTTTGTAGTTGTCTTAGATTTTGTAGGATGGTATGTAGTTGTATCTCATGTTACGTGTTTAGGAGAAGGTATAGGCATGTTTTTGATAACAAACATGTGAAAGTAGGACCCAAAAGCGAAAGACCAGGTAAAAGGATTGAAAAAATATGGAGAGGCCACAAAAGAGGCTAGACACACCGTGTGGCACACCATGGCCCATGACGTGCCAAGCCAAATCACATTACATTAGGTTTTTGGACGATAAATCGAGGCACAAAAGAAAGCTCTTGTCACGTCGTACAACTCGTTGTAAGTCACATCATAATTGGGTCTTAATCAATTTAAAAAAAAATTGTTTAATTTGTAATTAGAGTTCATACCCCCATCCCCTCTATACCCTTACCCAAAGACCCTTTTACCTTGCCACTTAAACACAGCAACCCCCCCCCCCCCCCCCCCCCCCCCCCCNCACTCCCATTCTATCACTACCAAGAAAGTGCTTTTCTTTCTTTCTTCTAGTAATTTTCTTATCATCCCTTATCCCCCAAACCCTAGGAAGCTTCGTTTTAGTAGTTAGATAATTTTTTAGTTTTCTTTTTAAATTTTTTGTGTAGACTTTTAGTTTTCTTTCTTTTCTAGTATTTAGTGTAGACCTTGTGTTCCTCGGTGGTTTATAGAGTTTTCCTTATAATATCACTTGTTGTTATGAGTTCATTGGTACTCATTACGTAAATTGGTTGAAATTGGAAGATATTATGCTCCGTTTGTGCTTGAAAACTATGACTACAACCTAATGTATGCTAGGTGTTTGATTAAAACCTTAAATAAAATAAAGTTGTGATTCTGAGCATATTTTTTGGTAGTTCTTGTTTGATTATGAGATGGATGAAGTGTAGGGTGGTTGGTCATGCTTGACAATTGAAATTCTAAGACGAGTAGGTAGAAGCGGACTAGAATTTTTACGCAACGGGGTGCATTATTCTTTTCAACCAGTGTCCCTAAATATTTTTAATATTCAGGGTGGTAACTGCTTTAAATTAGCCATTTTCAATATATATATATATATATATATATATATATATATATATATATATATATATATATATATATATATATATATATATATATATATATATATATATATATATAGAATTTTGGCAGAAATTTACGGGGTTCAGTGACCCCTCACTCATACACATGAGTCCGCCTCTGCGTGTAGACCCTGAGTGCCAACCGACCTCTACCTTTGGCAAGTGTGATGTACTTTGTACCATTGTTGCTCTGAGTTTTCCATATCCTGCGTAGTTATTAATATAGCTTCTTTATATTGCTTTTATAGACTATATTCGTGTAGTTGATTGTTAAAACGTGTTGGCTTTTGTGATGCCTTGATGTGCCCGTTTGATTAGGGAACGATGAATAGCTAGTATTGATTTGAAATGGAGTAGTCTGAATTCCCTCAACAATATCGCTTGTGAAAGTGCCAATAAAATAACAGTGGGGTAGTTTAAGTCCATGTTGGTGCTTATATTCTATGCGTCATTATTGATGATATTCGTGTTGTGCAAGTACAATATCTTGACGTGCTAAACAAAGTAACACTATCACTTGTGAGGATGTTTCAAGTAGCCGAGGTAGCCTTGCATGAGAATATCTAGCGCATGGAGGTGTAAAATTTATTTCATGCAGTGGGACCCGTTAATATAAGTATGGGTAAGGAGTTTTATGCTATTGGTAGTCGGGAATTATGTGGTGCCAATTAGGGGCTTTTGTATCATGATATTAATTCTATTATGGAGTTGCCTGAAAAACCCTTGTTAGTGTTCGAGGCTTTTCT
Organism: Nicotiana paniculata; assembly: GCA_005239505.1. Taxonomy (NCBI): domain Eukaryota; kingdom Viridiplantae; phylum Streptophyta; class Magnoliopsida; order Solanales; family Solanaceae; genus Nicotiana; species Nicotiana paniculata. The sequence continues at coordinate 53,121 of ML318025.1, forward strand.
TAGGAGGCCTCAAAACAAGGCCATTCGCCACACACACTGGTATTTACGCTTTGGCTACCTGGCACAGGGACCAAGATAGGATCCATTCTACCTTATAGTGTAGCTACTTTTCTCTGCCGACCAAGGTGATATTGAGGTTGATCAATGCCCGAGTTTTGGCCACCTCTTATGACACATACGTGGCGTGCATTCAGATGTATTTGGTTTCTCTATTTATGGCCAAGATAAAGATCAATTTGGGGAAGATAATGCTTTCCGAGACGGCCGAGTTCAAACACGAGGCTGCAAACAAGCTTTTCTATCCAAGCATGCTTACCCAAGATCCCCTTCATGACAGGGAGTTCGATATGCCTACGAGCTTCTATAATATTATAGTTGTGTATGATATTATGGTTCACAAGGTTCTCTGATTACCATGGGGCAATGGATAACTCGTATGAAGAAGACTATCTATCTCATGTTTATCGCGCTCTCTTTTTCTCGCGAAATCGGGTTTCGATATTTATTTTGGGACAATTCCTATTTTGAGAGGGTAGGGAATTGAAATTGACAGAATCGCCACCTAACGAATTAAGGTGCGTTATGGCACCTAGAGCACATAACTCATATAACCAGTTTACATCACCAGATATCGGTAAGGGCTCAAGTTACCTCGAGGGGAAGATGTTAGGCACCCCTCGAGGTCCACAACGGTGGGTCCGCCCGGACGAACATAAATTAAGCAAACTAGTCTAATCAATTTGGACAAATAAAATACTCGATTTTATTTTAGAACAGGAATGGAGAGGGGGTCCTAATTTTTTAGACTATAGGATCAATCTGGCAATACTTTGTAACTCCCTCAAGTAGGGGTGTTACTCATAGTACTTAGCACACCACTATCATCTCCTTACTACCCGATTACTATCTTTAAGTTGCTACTTAAGTGTTCTAGTTGATTATATCTCACTCCCTATGTGTGCACTATCTGTCCCTTATCTAGGGATCTGGAGGTATTAGGACCTCTACTTGGAATAGTTCTAGACCCTCAGAAATGTAAAATCTAGGCGACAAGCAAAAATCAATTAGGACTTTCATATAAAAGTCAAATATAGGCTTGACCTCCACACATAAAACAGCAAATGCACGCAATCGAATCAGCAAACTTTATTAACATTAAAGTTCTATAGGCAGGATATCTATGTGAGAAAAACATAGTGCAGAGCCAGTTTTATTAAGGCGAGTGTTAAGGCCTATTGTTTTCCTGCTGATTTTATTCAGTATAATCTGGGTACTTCAGGCAGTAATACATCACAAATATAAACACAGAATTATTATTAAGTTCTATATGTATGTTGCCTAAGAGACTGACAATGGAGATTGAATTCAGAACCAACTGATGGGATTCTATAGGCATGATTTCTACAAGTTAATGGTTACAGACCTATAAACATGATTTTTAGGTGTAACACTGATTTTAACTTTATAGAGACATGTTTTATTTCTCTTTTTAATCCTATTGACATGCTTTCTAATTGCTGTACTGACTTAAGTCCTATAGGCATGATTTCTAGGTTTGAAACTGGTTTTAGTCCTATGGACATGGTATCTATTACTTAATTGATTTAAATCCTATATGCATGATCTTTATTTTTTATCCTATAGGTATGGTATCTATTAAATCATGTATGTGCAACAATTATGCAGATTGCCAGGAAAATGATTAAATCAAACGTCAAGGTCCTATAGGCATGATTACTAATGCACATTTATTGATATTATGAACAAGATTTCTAATATGCAATTTAATGTCTACCCTATAGAAAGGATTTCTAATATGCAAATATAGAACTCAAAATCAATACCATCACAAAAGTCCTATAGGCAGGATTTCTAAGCATACAGTAGAACTCATACATTTTTGTTTTTTAACAAATGAGCAGAATTAACAGTAGAACTTAATCCTATAGGCAGGATTTCTACCTCGTTTAACAAAAGGAAATATGAAACCCAAACTTTACTAAATATCCCCATAATCTGTTTATTACAAAGTTATTACAAACCACAATAGCAAATGAATTACATAATAGTAATGAAACACTATGCGGAGCCATCATTAGGCCCTGATAAACCTGGGAACCAGGCCTTCCAACCATAACAAAAACATAGTGATTTATCCATAGCACATTAGAACCAGGTTTCCAGTGTGTCAAAGGTCCTAAGGGCCTCAGGGACCCCGGGCAATGCTCACACCAGAACCACACAATCAGAAGATAGCTCATAAGAGATTGGAAAAACCAATTCGTAGTGTGTCAGAGTTCACAAGAGTCTCATGGGGACCCTGAGCAGTGCTCACACTGAGGTGGTTGAGAACCTAAGGGACTAAAAGTGGAGGTTTAAAAATTAGTATATAAAAGAAGTAGGGGGCCAGATTTCAAAACAGTTTGATTTTAGAAGATACAAGGTTTAGAACACAGAATTGCAGGCAGAACTGCATTAAGAAAACAAGCAAGGTTTGCAAAGTTGTTCATGCTCAAACACACAATTTAAATAAGTTGAAATATGGAAAAGTCTAGTTAAGCTAGGTGTGCATGCTAGCATTTAGGACAGCCTTATAAAACCAAACAGTCAGAACCCACATGAATCCAAGACATATTAGAAAGAAAGTTACCAAAGCATATAAATGACAGAACAAGAAGCCTAGTAACAATACAAGTTTCAAAGATTTAAGACTAATTGACTACTTAACATTCTGACATTATCCTAAAGATACCCAAATTCAGAACTGGTTCAAAACGACACATATAAGACAGGTCATGCACATTTCTTAAGAGGATTCATTTTATTCAAAATAGCCAATCTCAGTCTGACAGTATTAACCATATGCTAAAAGAGAATCATGGAAGCATAAAGTCAGAATCATGCTCAAAATAAAGTTCGAACATGTTGTTCGAACAACACAGATTGTGGAGACATAGAAAATAAAATGGCAAGGGGATAATGACTTACCAGTTAGGCAGGCAAGCAAGAAAATACACCACAATAGTTGTTTACCGTGAAAATGGTAATTACAATTATATTTGATTATGTGGTTCTAAAAATATGTGATCTATTTTAATACCAGTTATTTAGGCAGTATGCTGAGTATAAAGTGATAAAAATGAAATAGGAGCGAAAAGAACTAGATCACGCAAATCAGGTGTCGAAGAGGCTGGTCTCGAGGATATCCGGATAGGCCTCGAGGTCGAGCTTGAGAAGCTTGACTTGGGGCTATCGATAATTATGAAACAGTATCGTGGGCCTTAGTAGTGGTCTATCTATGATCACAAGTAATAAATGAAGAACCACAAATGAAACACAATAAATGGAAGCAATGAATCAATGTAATTATTGTAGATAATGTATAAGTTAGGGAGCAGATAATGTTGTTGTTCTTGTATTGAATATCATATTTCTTACAAAGTGACAAAGGTCCCCTTTATATAAGAAGGGGAATCCCAACATAGTACATGTGTAATCATTACAAAGAAATATAGCTGGTACAACTATTTAATGTAAAGAGAAATTGCTGGTACAACCATTTAATGCCACCGTACGAGCGTGTACTATCTTGTGTACTTTGTTGCTTTAACCACGTTCCCCTTGCGTATTTCCCGCCTTTTCATGTCGGCCCTTGGTTCGTACTGCCTTGAGGTCGAGGACCCTCGATGTGCCCCTCGATGCCGAGCTCGGGCCTTCCACCCTTCATCTTCATCGAAGTGGACATGAAATCGGGCTCTCCGATTTTAGCCGTATACAGATAGTCCCCGCATTTCTTAGAATGAAGAGATAAGAAATGGTTATGACCTTTCGCACCTTCGACACTCCTACTATGATGTCATACCCTTCAAAGCATTAAATGATTGTGACATGAAAAGTTGTGCAGAGCTCGCTGTCAATCACAATTATCGAGAAGCCCACGAACCGTCACATGTTCGACTTTCCCGCTTCAAGTTTTCCCAAAGGACCCCTATAAATACTACAATTACTTGCCTCTTCATAATTTTGCATGTCTTCTTCAAACATTCAGATTTTAACAAAGTGTTCTCTCTTCTTATCTTCTACCTACTCACGTTTTTCCCATCTTCACACTTTGAAACTCGATAGCTATCATGGCAAAGACTTCAAAAGTAGTTCCTCAAAAGGAGGGGGCTGCTTCTACATCACGCTAGACTAAAGGCAAATCAAAGACCCCTCCTACAATCGAACAATGCATCCTTGGCCCTTTCGACACCATTTCTTATTTTACAATAGAAAAACATCCTTCTACACTAGGTCGATGCGATCCCATGTCCCGATACATAAGTGTAGTATCAGATATCGAGAGGGTGAAACTTGACTGCCACTGGGGAGAGGCAGCCCGAGTAGAGATCCCAATTGCTGATGAAAGCATAGTCACGCACAAGGCTAATTTCTCAGTGTATACACATCCCTTTACCTTAGTCCCCGTTGATTCTTCTTCTCCATCGGTTGACCCGGTGATTCTTGATTTTTTCCACCAATACTGAGTGACACTCGTTCAGATCTATCCTTCGTTCTGGAGGATTGTATATATGTTTCGTTATATCACCAATATGGTCGAGGGAATGAACTTCACCCTCGACCATTTGATCAGATTATATAGCTCTCGACTCTTCTGTGGGGTCTTATTAAATTACATCGTCGATCAACCAAGGCGTTCCTCACCTGCATCGATGAGGATAGAGATCCGGGGTGGATAAACCAATTTGTGAGAATCAGAACCTCGGACATCATCCCTTCTGATAAAATGCCATTCCCAGAGGAGTGGAATATGAAACGTAAGTTCCTTCAGATCGAGCATGCTTTCGTTGTCCCTTTCTCTTTCAACTGATTTTCTTTTAAATTGTAGCCACTGTTTGGTTCCCTGGTGCGGTTCAGGACGTTTCGGGGTGGATCAAATTCTTAGACTCCGCTTTCCCATACAATGAACGTGTATGGCGTGAGCTGGCAAAAACACGATGGCAGGCCAAGAACCATGGTACGCTCTTGCTACTACTGCTTTCAAATTCTTTGTGAGAATTTTTGATGATGATGCTTTTTTGACATGATATATTTGTGCATGCCTTGGTGAAGGCGTGTTGATGAGGCCGCTCCCACCTGGTGAGGAAGAAGCCCCGAAGGCCACCAAAGATAGAAAGAGGAAGAAAGAGGCCCCAGCGGGGTCCCCAAAATCAAAGAGGCCAAAAGCTCGAAGGCCTAAGACCGATGCCACAGTCTTGTCTTCGACGGCCGCTGAGAGCCTGCGGACCGAGGAGGAGAGCGATAATGCTTGCTCTTTGGTACAAAGGAAAAGCAAAGCGCTGAGGCTTCGAGGGCTGTTGAGGGGTCGCCTGCTGAGCTTAAGGCGGCCGATGCAGGCCCACCGTTTGTAGAGGAGACCTTCTAGGAGGGTTTGGGCGAAGTCCCTGATACGCTCATCAGACATGGCACAGTCTGTGTTGAGGAGCTCGGAGGGCTTGCTACTAAAGCTTTTTGAGGTAGGGAAGAAACCTCGTTGGAGGCCGACATCGCTGGTGGTCTTCATTCGGGCCCATGATTCTCTCCAGGGGAGATACGGGATGCTCAAGTTAGGGGTGTCCCCAATCCAGAGACCTTTCATGGAGAGGATGACGCATTCAGACATTACTTTAAGGGGGTAGATGAGGAGACCGATGTTGATCCCCCGGTTGCCCTCGAGGAAGACGAGAGGCTCCAAAAGCAGGTGACTTTTGAGAATAATATACTTATTCTCTAATCTTTTATTTTCGTTTTCTGATTTCCTTTCTCTGCGTTGCAGGTAAAGAAGTTATATGACCAGACTTTCTCCAAGTTTCAAGATGAGTTGACTCATCGTGGACAGGAGCTTGAGAAGCTTATGGCGAGGATGGTCGAGCTCGAGGCTTTGTGTGATCAAAGAGAGGAGGAGCTGACCAACCTTCAGGCGAGTTTGGAGAGAGCGCTTCGGGAGAGGGCCGATTTCTCCGAGCAGCTATGTTAGTTCCCACATTCTCACCTTTTAGTCGTAACACTTGGTGGTGAGTAACTTTCTTTCTGCTTCTCAGATTACGCAATAGAATGCCCTGGTGGAGCGGCTTCGAGAGGAGGTTGCGACCAAGGACGCCGAAGTCATGGAGCTGGCTCAGCTAAATGATCCTGCGGCTTCAGAGAGGGAGATGCTTCGGGGGAAGCTATCCTTGGCCAAGATATTCTTGGAGGTTCTCAGGAGGAGGCCGCTACACTATCTACGGCCAAGGCCGAGGCCACTGAATATGTCTCCTCGTACAAGAGGGATGCCACTGCTGAAAATGAACGGGCAAGGGAGATATATGAGAAGGCCGAGCTAAAGCTGACTCACGCAGTTGCCTATGCTCATGCACAAGCTAAGAGTCAGGCCCTCGAGGAAGTGAGCGGCAAATTTGTCGATCTCTCTGACGAGATCAAATAGGCTAGGGCCCTGGAGGAGGAACTGACAATGCCGGGTACATCGGACGATGTCTTCGAAAGCGGCTCGGGCAGCAGTGGAGGCATATAGTACTATTTCTTCCTTTTTTCTTTTTCCTTCATTTTTTACATGGGACCCTTCAGGGGAACTATTGTAAAAAAACACTTGTATAAATATATTTTTGGAAATAGAACATTTTCGTCATATTATGCATAAACTTAGTTCCGTAACCCTTTCCCCATAATATGACTTTTATGCTTCAATTCTTCACTTCCTCAGAAATCGTACTTGCAATAAAAGGTCTCCTCGATATCGGGAACCTTCTCGATATTAGGTCGGCCTGTGAGCTTTGATTCCTCAAACCCTCCACGACGGTATCATTTATGTGACGTGATCGTAAAGTGATAGAAGTGGCCCCACTGGTACACTTCCCCAAATGCTATGACGACTTGTCAGAAATTGAATGGCCTTTAAGGCAGTTGGTTGTCCATCTTTCGTTCTATAAATATTCTTGTTTCTCCTTCGTTCTAACTCTTGAACATTTGCAAAAAACCTCAGCTTTTCTTTCAACTTTCTCATTCCTTTTCTATTTTTTCCAAAACGGGTTCCCCCCCCTTTTTTACCTTTTCTTTGAGTAACCATGGCTGCCGCACCCGAATATGCTCACCAAGAAGAGGGAAATTCTTCCTCTGCCCCTATCCCGACCGGTGGTACACCGCTGGTGTACGATGAGCTGACTTTGTACTGCTTTGCTCGAGGTTCTTTAGATTGATAGAAGAACACCACCTCGAGGCCTTGAGGAGAGATTGTGGCTGGGGCGAAACTGTGGTGCTGTAGATACCCTCTCGAGAAAAAAATGTTATGACTTACGTAGAGGGATTCCTGACCATGCACACGTATCCGCTTACATTAAGCTCCCTCAACCGGCTTGTGCTCGAGTTCTATAGAAGGTACCGAGTTACTTTGGCACAGATTCACCCGTCCTTTTGGAGGATAGTTCTGATGATGAGGTATTTCACCAAAAAGGCTAAGCTTGAATTTACCCTCAACCACCTCACTAGGTTATATCGGCCCCAACATTGTCGAGGCCTGATTGAGTTGCGACGTCGGTCCACGAGGCCTTTTATTGCTAGCGAAGATGAGGACCGTAACGGGGGATGGATGAGTCGATTTGTTCGGGTGAGGACCATCAACATTGTTCCAGTGGAGTTCCTGCCATTTCCGGAAAAACGGAACTTCAAACGTAAGCACTATGTTGTGCCTAAGTGTATTTTGCTCTGATCAACTTATAATAGTGTTCCTTGTTCTCTTTTTAAGCGGTCCCGTGGATGCCCGGGGAGGTCCCATGATCTTGCGTACTCGACTCAAAAATTGGCGGCTTCATCGAGATATGATGAGCGCAAATGGCGTGATCTATCGAGGGGCAGATAAGAAGTAGAGCACCACAGTATGAGTCGTGTGGTATCCCTTTTGATGAATGTTACTTTTTGTGTGTACTAACTCTGATTCCACAGGTGTTAGTGGGTTCTCTGAAATGAGGTCGTGTCCCTTCGAGGAGAGGGAAAGCCCGAGGGAGGACAATAATCGAAAAAGATCCTCTATAGATAAGGACATTCATAATGAGGCGGGTCTTTCTCAGAGGCATAAAAGAGATACCGTTGCTGAGGAGAGCTTTATATACGTCGGGCATTATGCGGATGTCAGCTCCCTTAGCGACGATGATTATTTGTCTACGGCCCGGGCCGGGGGCCCTTCCGAGACTGTTGGTTCTGCCAGGCATGGGACATCTAATTTCGAAGAAAGGGTTCCCCAAGAGAGAGAAAGCAAGAGTCCTCCACCATCTTCTGCTTCTGCCCTCGAAGGTACTTCAATGGATGCTCGGGACCAGGGGGCCGCTCGGGCCAATTGACGTTTCAAGTGATCATACCCCTATTGAGAGCGGTTTAGCTGGGGACGACGGGGTCAAGCCGATAGATGTATGTTCAATTTTTATGGAGGCCCAGCGGCTCTGTTCCGAGGTGAGTTCTCATCGGCCTTGCTGGTTTTTTAGCGATGAATCTTCATTCTTTCAAGTGAAGTTTTTCTTTTGCAGGTCATTGATAAACCCAAAGTCGAACTGCTTCGCTGTGAGGCCCGAACGAGAAGCTTCGGGTAAGAAAAGATCTCTGAAGCTTCTTTGCAACGAGAAGACAAGAGAGCTGATACATCTTTGGGTGTAGAGGCATCAGAGCCGGATTTGTGAAGGCAAACTCGAGCGTCAGGTAATCCTTACCCTGAAGGGGTATGTTCCTCCTTTATCGCTTTTGAGAATTAACGCTTTGGTGCTTCAGTTGCAGGAAAAAATCGAAGCGTTGGAGCGCCTTTAGGTAGAGGTTGGGCAAGTTAGGTCTGAATGCCAAGCGTTGAAAGCGCAGGTAGGTGTGCATGTTGCGGCCCAAAGGATTGCCTTGGCCAAGGTTGCTGCCCTCGAGATACAACTTTGCAATGCTCGGGAAGATAGCTCAATTCAATCGAGCAGGATTGCCAAGCTCGCGGCTGATCTTCTAAATACGAAGGGAGAGGTTATGGATGGCGGGTCGAAGCTAAGGTAGCTCGAGCGAAGGCCAATAAGAATGTGGCCATTTATTTGAAAGACGATGCCGATGCAAGGGCTGAGCTGAGAGGAGATTTCAACAGAGAGAGGAGGAGCAATGAGTATGCCCGATGCAAGTCTCGAAGGGAGACCCTTGAAGAGATACATGCTAGGGGATTTAACCTCCCGGGAGAGATAAAGCAGGCCAAGGCGGACGAGATTGATGCTATGTTTTTCCTTTCTTCTTGAGCTGATGTTGATACTTGAAGGCCGCCCTGGGAGCCGGTCCGAGGGGCATTTGAGGGAGCTGGTCCCGAGAGTACAATAGATTTTCTTCTTTGTTGTTTGCATAAGACTCGTGCGGGAGTGTTGTAAATATGTATTTTTAATATACACATACACACACACACACACACATACACACACACACACACACACACACACACACACATATATATATATGAAATATTCTTTGATTATTTGCTTGTTGGTAGTTAGCATGGTGAATTAAACTTTGAGATGAGACAATTAGGGTTATAAATTTTCCCTGAGGCTCTTTAAGATGGCGACTGGGGATCTTATGCTTTCTGTTGGTACGACCTTCATTGTAGCTGGTGACATGGGCTCTTACGCTCTTTTGGCCCTGAGGCGCTTTAGTCAATCGTATCAGGCTTAGTCTCCGAGTCGGGTTTCGACTCGAGCTCGATGGCCCTCAGGTTTTCAAATTGGCCTGGAGGTGCTTCGTGTCGATATGACCTGTAGCAGGCGACTCGAGCTCTTACGCGTAAGGTCGATACGACTTTAAATATAGCGGGCGACTCGGACTCTTACGGTGTTTCGGCCCTGAGGCGCTTTAGTTAACCGTGTTGGGCTTAGTCTTCGAGTCGGGTTTCGTCTCGAGCTCAACAACCCTCAGGTTTTCAAATTGGCCCGAAGACACTTTGTGTCAGTATGACATATAGCTAGCGACTCGGGCTCTTACGCATAAGGTCTATACGACTTTAAATGTAGTGGGCGACTCGGGATCTTACGCTTTTTCGGCTCTGAGGCGCTTTAGTTAACTGTGTCGGGCTTAGTCTCCGAGTCGGGTTTCGATTCGAGTTTAACAGCCTTGAGGTTTTCAAATTGGCCCAGAGGCACTTCGTGTCGGTATGACCTGTAGCTAGATATTTGGGCTCTTACGCGTAAGGTTGATACGACTTTAAATGTAGCGGGCGACTCTGGTTCTTACGCTTTTTTGGCCCTGAGGTGCTTTAGTTAACCGTGTCGGGCTTAGTCTCCAAGTCGGGTTTTGACTCGAGCTCAACAGCCCTCAGTTTTTCAAATTGGCCTGGAGGCGCTTTGTGTCAGTATGACCTGTAGCTGGTGACTTGGGCTCTTACGCGTAAGGTCGCTACGACTTTAAGTGTAGCGGGCAACTCGGGATCTTAGGCTTTTTCGACCATGAAGCGCTTTAATTAACCGTGTTAGGCTTAGTCTCCGAGTCGGGTTTCGACTCTAGCTCAACAACCCTCAGTTTTTCAAATTGGCCCGGAGGCGCTTTGTGTTGGTATGACCTGTAGCTGGCGACTCGGGCTCTTACGTGTAGGGTCGATACGACTTTAAATATAGCGAGCAACTTGGTCTCTTACGCTTTAGGTTGGTACAACCTTTAATGTAGCGGGCGAATTGGGCTCTTACGCTTTAGGTTGGTACAACCTTTAACCGGTTCTTTTCGAGTTTCGAAGTAAATGAAGGCCTATGATTTTATGGCAACAGTCGGACGTCTCCGAATTGCGTTAGTTTGGCCGAAGCCTTATGACGGTGGTCAAAGTGTTTGACCGTAGCCTTTTAGTCCCCGACTGAGATAACCATGACATCTATATAGAGGGTATGACTTTTGGGTGTTACAAGTTTGATATATAGCCTTGACTTTGATATGGGGTTTATGCCTGTTTTGAGCTCTACAAACTTTTACATGCCTTGCTTGAGGTCTTACAATTTTGATGTTGCCTCATGGAGGACTTATGAGTTCGAAGTTTTTGGCCGGGGGGCCTTACGACTTCGAGTTAGATAGCCTGATGAGCCGATAGTCAGGGGCAGTCATCGAGTCAGAATTGAGGTTTCCTCGAGGAGGGCTTATGTTGTCGATATTGCCTCGTGGAGGGCTTATGAGTTAGAAGTTTCCTCCCTGAGGTCTTACGGCTTCGAGTTATATAGATTGATGAACCTACTGTCGGGGATAGTTCCCGAGACGGAAAGGATGTTTCCTCGAGAGGTATCATGAGCTCGAAGTTACCTACCCTGAGGTCTTACGAGTTTGAGTTTTGGCGACTCGCTGGAGTGAATGTCGTGGACTGTTCCTGTGTGCTTGCTAAATTTTTAGCCCTGGGCTGTCTCTTGTAAAAATGGCAAACTTCTTTGGTGTGCGAAATGTTTTGATGATAGAAGGTACTTCTCTGATTACTAGGTACAAGTATACAAGTTTTTTTCATCGAGGGTTCGATTATTCTATACAGACACATTCGACCATTTGGTCCGCTACATCATTTTCCTGTCGAGACCCTCTTTGGAATATTTCTGTGATCTCCTGGGGGGATGCCCCTCAGTATTCGAGGTTGATCGAAGAGAAGCCTTGAATACTTGGTGAGTTCTCCTTAGGTAGCATATGGATGTTGCCTCGTTAAAAACCTCACCGATAAAACCCTTTTGGGATAAAATCTGATGTGGGGGAAAAAGAGTGCAATGCATGCTTCGAGCCGGGAGGTACTTTGACTTCTTTAAATCGAACACTTGCATGCAGGTTAGCGTATAGTGTGAAAGAACAAGGGATAGGGTTGTACTTTAGCTGCGATGGAGCTCGAGCCTTGGTATGCTTTGGTTATCAGTTCTGAGGACACGGCACGGTCCTTTGTTTGTTCCTACGAGGATGTAGTTTTTGATTGCTACTCGGCTGTTTGCTTTTTTTTGGCTCCTTCAATGTAGAAGGTGTCGGCGCCACATCGTGCACTACAAACATCTCTCTTGTTGCGTGCTGCTCCCCGTATACTATTTTTACTCCATCCTTCGTAGGGTACTTCATCATTTGGTGAAGGGTTGACGGCACCACCCTCATATTGTGGATCCATGGCCTTCCAAGAAATGCGTTGTACCTCATGTCACCTTCGATGACATGAAACTTGGTATCCTGAATTATGCCGGCTACGTTGACCAGGAGGATGATTTCTCCTTTCGTTGTTTCGCGTTCCATGTTGAACCTACTGAGGACTCGAGAGGCGGGTATGATCTGGTCGAGCAACCTGAGTTTCTCTACCACCACCAACTGAATTATGTTGTCCGAGCTACCTGGATCAACAAGTGCACGTTTAATTTGAAATTTATTGAAAAGAAAAGAAATTATCAGTGAATCATTGTGAGGTTTAGACAAGGTCTTGATGTCCTCTTCGCTGAATGAAAGGGCGTCTTCTGGTATGTAGCTCCAAGTTCGCTTTTCCCTGGTGATAGATACTTATATTTGCATAAAAACGGGTCCCTGAGGAATGTTTACCCCACCAATAATCATGTGGATGACATGTCGTGGTTCTTCTGCTTCATTTTTCTTGTTTGCCTCTCTTTCCCGAAATTGATTTTTAGCTCGGTCGCTGAGGAATTCTCAAAGGTACACTTTGCTGATTAGTCGGGCCACCTCTTCTCGAAGCTGTCTGTAATCTTCGGTCCTATGACCGTGGGTATCGTGATATTCGCATATCAATTTGGAGTTCCTTTATGAAGGATCTGATAACACAAGTCTTGGCCACCTGGTGTCCCTGATTTTGCTAATGGCCGATACGATGTCTGAACATCGATGTTGAAGTTGTATTCGGATAGCCGGGGTGCCTCTACCGGCCCTGCATACCTGTCGAAACCTTCTTTTCTCACGAGTCCCCGAGGGTTCTGTCCTAGGTCCATCCTTGGGTCACTTCGAGACACGTTCCGTCTCGGGATGTTTCTCCGATTTTCTACGTACGGTTGATACCTTTCTTTGTTTGGCCTTGGCTCTCTTTCCGGGAGTCTCGATTCCTTTGCTAAGACTCTGCTAGGATACACCGAGCCCGTGGGGGCTTCCAATTGGTCGTCCTCGACCCTGATCTTCGACTGGTACCTATTGTACACATCCGCCCAAACTACAACGGGGTACTCGATTAAATTCTGCTTCAGCTGTTTCGATGCTATCGAGCTTCGCTAATTCAAACCCTGAGTGAAGGCTTGCACCGCCCAATCATCGGAGACCAGTGGTAATTCCATTTGCCCTAGTTGATAGCGGGACACGAATTCCCTTAACATTTCATTCTCCCTTTGCTTGATTTTGAAAACGTCAGATTTTCTTGTAGCGACCTTGATGGCTCCTGCGTGTGCTTTTACAAAGGAGTCCACCATCATGGTAAATAAATCTATCGAGTTCGGGGGCAGGTTATGATATCACATCATGGCCCCTTTGGATAGTGTTTCTCCGAATTTTTTCAACAGAATATATTCAATCTCTTCGTCTCTCAGGTCGTTCCCTTTCACGGCATAAGTGTAAGCAGTGATGTGCTCATTAGGGTCCGAAATTCCTCTAAACTTTGGGAGATCGGGCATTCTGAATTTCTTTGGATAGGCATCAAAGCTGCATTTGACGGAAATGGAGTCTGTACGAACTTCTTTGAGTCTACACCCTTTAAGATCGGAGGTGCCCCTAGGATTTGATCAACCCTCGAGTTGTAGGTCTCCACTTTCTTGTTCTTAGCCTCTATCTTCTTCTTTCTTGATTCAATCCTTTTAGTGAGGTCTTCGAGCATTTTTATAATGGTCGGGTCGGCTGCTGACCCAATATCGCTCAATATTTCCGGTGCTTGTTCGACTCGGGTAGCCGTTTCTGGTGGTGTTGTGCTCGGGGTTCTCTGATGGCTGTGTAACTGAGCAATAGCCACTTGTTGTGCCTGCAACATTTCAAAAATAACATGAAGGCTATTTTCCCTTTCCCTTTGAGAAGGGGCTCCTTGTGCTTCATGCTTGTCTCCTTCAGGAATGCTTCCTCCTGTATGAGAGTTCGCATCGACATGTTGGGCGTTGCGTGAACCTTCATCGACAGGAATTTGCACTGGTGCCCCTTCAGGGTTTTACAGTGGCACACCGGAACCCAAAGCAGCCACACCATTCTCTTCGTGGTCCTCAGGATCGTTGTTTTCATGTGCGCTTACTGAGTTAGAAATTTTTTGACCTGAAAGTGAAGATTCTTGGGCAAGAAAAAGTGTGAAGATTAACTTGTGTTTCTAGAAAATCAGCACTAAAACAATCACTATTATTTTTAGCCCCACGGTGGGCGCCAAATTGTTTACCGTGAAAATAGTAATTATAATTATATTTGATTATGTGGTTCTAAAAATATGTGATCTATTCTAATACCAGTTATTTAGGCAGTAGATGCTGGGTATGAAGTGAGAAAAAAAAAATAGGAGCGAAAAGAACTAGATCACAAACCATGTGTCGAAGAGGCCGGTCTCGAGGGTATCCGGATAGGCCTCGAGGTTGATCTTAGAAGCTTGACTTTGGACTATCGATAATTATGAAACAGTATCGTGGGCCTTAGTAGTGGTCTATCTATGATCAATAACAAGTAATAAATGAGGAACTATAAATGAAACACAATAAATGGAAGCAATGAATCAATGGAATAATTGTAGAGAATGTTGTTGTTCTTGTATTGAATATCATATATCTTAAAAAGTGACAAGGGTCCCTTTATATAAGAAGGGGAATCTCAACGTAGTACATGTGTAATCATTACAAAGAAATATAGTTGGTACAACTATTTAATGTAAAGAGAAATAGCTGGTACATCCATTTAATGCCACGGTATGGGTGTGTACTATCTTGTGTACTTTGTAAGCTTTAACCACATGCCCCTTGCGGATTTCCCGCCTTTTCATGTCAACCCTTGGTTTGTACTTCCTCGAGGTCGAGGACCCTCGATGTGCCCCTCGATGCCGAGCTCGGGCCTTCTACCCTTCATCTTCATCTAAGTGGCCATGAAATCAGGCTCTCCGATTTTAGTCGTATACAGTAGTTAAGTCCCGAATCAACTGGCCTTGTCTTTCAGGCGGCCAAGACCAGAAAAAACCGAGCAAAGAGAACTAGAGTAAAGAGAATCTATGTTTTCAGTGAGAGTATTGAGGGTTCCAGTCTGCCTAAAAGGAAAAGGGATAAGGGTTTAAATAGTATTCAATTAGGCAAAAAAATAAGAAAAGAAATCAAACACACATAAACAAGGAAATAAATTATCACATGCGATCAGTAAAGAAGAAAGAACTTTAAAATCCTAGTTTTAGGTAAACCTCACAAAATTGGCAGAAAATAAAGGCAATCAAATATACAATGTATGTGATGAACATAGACAAGAAATTATTCAAAAAGAAACACTCAATCGAACGAGATTTAGTCCAGATTTAGGCTTTGAAACCCTAATTTAGAGTAAGTAAAATAAATCGACAAAAATAGGCGGATTTATGCATAAAAGGAAGAATATAGACGAGATAACACTTAAAATTAAAGTTTGAACAAATTTTGGTTCGAATCGAAAAAGGATCTGAAAAACATAATCTTAGGGTAGAGTACGAGTCTGTGAAAGTTACGAAAATAACCGTACTCACAAAGAACAAACAATGAATATAGATGGAATAAACAACAGGTTAAATATTTGAACCAGTTTTGGTTCGATTCTTACAAGATCCGCTTTCCATATTAGGCAAGCGATTAGGTAATACCAAAATGGGTAGCAAGTAGGGAGGAGGGGACGGGATTAGGGGGTGATTTTGGGTGGCGACAACTTAGGCTTTTGAGAGGAGAAGAGGGGTTTGAAAGGATACAGAGGCGGAGAGTTTGGGTGAATGAGGATTAGGGTTTAGACGGGCGGGTTAATTAAAGGGAAGGTATGATATGGACCGTTGATTTCCAAAATCAACGGTCCTGATTCAAAGGGTCCTGGGTCGAGTATTTTTAGACGGGTATTGTGGTTGGGCTAACAGGTCTTGAGCTGGTAAGGGGTGTTTGGTTAGTTCGAAATTGGGGTTTTAGGGGGCTAGATTTTAACTACCCAATTTAAGAAATAACTAATTTATAAAAAAATAATTAATAAAATAACAAAATATCACTTGTGCATGAAAATGATTTAAAATAATTACTTAACATTATAAAAGTATGAAAATTAAATTTCTATAAAAATAATGCATATATGCACATATATAGGCTATTATTGCAAACCATGCAATTTAGCCTAAGGATGCAAATATAATTATAATAATTACAACCAAAAATATTTAAAGATAAATATGGATATAAATGATAAAATTTAAATGATAAATCATCATATAAATTATTTTTGATGCAATTACTAATTGTTTATATAATAAAAATGCATGAATAAATTGATTAAAAGCCTTTAAAAATTATAGAAAATTATGGAAAAATACTTGATGATGATCATGCACTATTTTGATGGTATATATGTATATTTAATATATATGAGGGAAAAATTGTGTATCAACAACTTGTCTTCTTTACCCGGGAAGGATGAAAGAGTTGTCGGGTAAAAAAATGATGATTGAGTTTTACCGAATGGGGTAATTTGGAAGATATAGGCCGCACTCTGTCTTCTGAGCTGCTTACGTATACCTGGTTTTATAGGAATTAGGCCGTGTGTAGTTCCGGATCCAATGATGGAGTAAACCAATGGAGTTGTTGCAAGAACGGACAAGATGTTCCAAATAGGGTTAATTGGGGTTTGAAACGGTTATGGGTAACAAATGATGAACGGTTACTTTTCGGACCACCTGCAAATTTACAAAAATACACTACAAGCACATATGTATAAATTGTTGCGTAAATTTAGACATGATGCAAATTCCCTTTGGACCATGAAGACTCTATTTGGACGGTGAGAATGACGTCCTTAGACCATGATGTCACGGGCCATGAATTGTATCGTAAAGGATTCGCAGGCCATGAAATGATGTCATCGGGCCATGAGAATGGGGCCTTCGAACCATGATGCCTTTGTATAATGATGTGCAAGCTTTGAGAGATCCTCATGCCATGGAATGATGTCTTCCGGCTATGAGAATGATGCCTTCAGACTATGACGCCTTCGGACAAGTTTGCTATATTTCAGCCCATGAGGTGCAGAGACATGATGTTAAAGGTGATAATAAGACAATGCTTAGCCTTGCATAAAGTTAAGGGCAGACATTAGCCCGAGAGAAGAGAATAACACAAGGCGTAGGATAGAGCAATATCTGTGTTTATGCAAAGAGAGACAATGCTTAGCCTCATGCAAGATTCAGGACAGTGCTTAGTCTCATGCAAAAAGAAGGCAGTACTTATCCTTGTGCAAATAGGGAGGCAGGGCTTAGCCTCATGCAAGGATTGAGATAGGGCTTAGTCTCATGCGAGGATTGAGACATGGCTTAGTCTCATGCAAGGATTGAGACAAGGTTTAGTCTCATGCGAGGAGAATGCAATGCTTAGCCTTATGCAAATAGGGAGGCATGGCTTAGCATCATGCATGGATTGAGACAGGGCTTAGTCTCATGCAAGGAGAAGGCAATGCTTAACCTTATTCAAATAGGGAAGTAGGGCTTAGCCTCATGGAGGATTTGGGACAAGGCTCAGTCTCATGCAAAGAAAAGGTAGTGCTTACCCTTATGCAAATAGGGAGGTAGGTCTTAGCCTCATTCAAGGATTGAGACAGAGCTTAGTCTCATGCAAGGAGAAGGCAATGCTTAGCCTTATACAAAATGGGGAGGCAATTATTAGCCTCATGCAAGGATTGAGACAGAGCTTAGTCTCATGCAAAGAGAAGGAAATGCTTAGCCTTATGCAAATAGGGAGGCAAGGCTTAGCCTTATGCAGCAATTGAGACAAGGCTTAGTCTCATCCGAGGATTGAGATAGGGCTTAGTCTCATGCAAGAATTGAGACAGAGCTTAGTCTCATGCAAGGAGAAGGAAATGCTTAGCCTTATGCAAAATGCGGAGGCAGGGCTTAGCCTCATTCAAGGATTGAGATAGGGCTTAGTCTCATGCGAGGATTGAGACAGGGTTTAGTCTCATGAAAGGATTGAGACAAGGCATAGTCTCATGCGAGGAGAAGGCAATGCTTAGCCTTATGCAAATAGGGAGGACGGGCTTAGCCTCATGCAGGGATTGAGACAGGGCTTAGTCTCATGCAAGGAGAAGGCAATGCTTAGCCTTATGCAAATAGGGAGGACGGGCTTAGCCTCATGCAGGGATTGAGACAGGGCTTAGTCTCATGCAAGGAGAAGGCAATGCTTAGCCTTGTGCAAATAGGGAGACATGGCTTAGCCTCATGGAGGAATTGAGACAAGGCTTAGTCTCATGAAAAGAGAAGGTAGTTCTTAGACTTATGCAAATAGGGAGGCAAGGCTTAGCCTCATTCAAGGTTTGACACAGAGCTTAGTCTCATGCAAGTAGAAGGCAATGCTTAGCCTTATGCAAAATTGGGAGGCATGGCTTAGCCTCATGTAAGGATTGAGACAGACCTTAGTCTCATGCAAAGAGAAGGCAATGCTTAGCCTTATGCAAATAGGGAGGCAGGGCTTAGCCTCATGCAGGAATTGAGACAAGGCATAGTTTCATGCGAGGATTGAGACAGGTCTTAGTCTCATGCAAGATTGTGACAGAGCTTAGTCTCATGCAAGGAGAAGGCAATGCATAGCCTTATGCAAAATGGGGAGGTAGGGCTTAGCCTCATGCAAATATTGAGATAGAGCTTAGTTCATGCAAAGAGAAGGCAATGCGCCTTATGCAAATGTAAGAGTAAAAGTGAAGTATTCTTAGCTGGCATCGTGTCTTGTGTATAGCGGTTGGGTTGTTGAGACGATGCCTATGATGATGACCTTTTTCCTACATCCAAAAAAAATTTGTGAGTTTAGTGGGGGAGGTTGGTTTGTGTCGTTGTCTGCTTGCTCTGCTCCACTTTTCCCGAAGGTCCTGTTTAAGTCACCGTGGGTAGCATTTGGCTAAAAAGTAAAGTTCTTTTCGAAAGCATGCATGTATAGTGTTTAAATACATAGTAATATGCAATTTAGAAATCAGTTAGATGAACCAGTAACTGTGACATTATTAGAGATATTGCGACTTCCTTTGCCATAGAATTTTGAGGGTCCTCCTCAAATTTCTACCCTAGTTAACAAAGTGGATTTCTTGCTATTCTATATGCTGTTGTTGGCTGAACTTGCTTCAAAATTTTGAGGGTCCTTGTGGGGAAAATGGAAATTTTATTGAATTGTGACCGAACCCATAGGGCTACCTACGTATCCCCTCTTAAACGGGAATCCGTTCAAGCGTAGTTCAATTTACATCACATGAATAGTTCACACATACTATCTTTTGACTGCATCTGAATTGATAGGCTTTGGCCAGACTTCTCCATCCATTTTTGCGAGTATGAGCGCTCCTCCTGTTAATACTCTATGAACCATGTAAGGACCTTTCCAGTCGGGTGAAAATTTTCCTTTGGCTTCATCTTGATGTGGAAATATCTGTTTCAGCACCAGTTGCCCCGGTATGAATTCTCTTGGTTTGACCCTCTTGTTGAAAGCTTTGGACATTCTATTCTGATAAAGCTGACCATGACACATTGCATTCATCCTTTTTCTGTCTATGAGGGCTAACTGCTCATAGCGGCTCCTTATCCATTATGTTTCACTGAGTTCTGCTTCTTGTATGATCCTCACAGAAGGAATTTCTACCTCGGCGGGAATGACGGCTTCGGTATCAAAAACAAACAAATAGGGAGTTGCTCCGGTCGATGTGCAGACTGTGGTACGGTATCCTAGTAAGGAAAGTGGTAATTTCTCGTGCCATTGCTTGTGGTTTTCTACCATTTTTCTTAGTATTTTCTTGATGTTGTTGTTCGCCTCTACGGCTCCGTTCATTTGAGGCATGTATGCTGTGGAATTATTGTGCTTGATTTTGAAAGTTTCACACATGGCTTTCATTATATCAGTATTGATATTGGTGGCATTG
This sequence comes from Nicotiana paniculata, assembly GCA_005239505.1. NCBI lineage: Eukaryota > Viridiplantae > Streptophyta > Magnoliopsida > Solanales > Solanaceae > Nicotiana > Nicotiana paniculata. The sequence goes on from ML318025.1 coordinate 73,194, forward strand.
TCAGTGATGATGGACTCTGGAACCCCAAATCGACAAGCAATCCGATCTCTTACAAAATCTGCGACAACTTTCTTGGTCACAGCTTTGTATGATGCAACTTCAACCTATTTAGTGAAGTAATCGATGGACAATAAAATGAACCTGTGCCTGTTCGAAGCAGTGGGTTTGATTGGACCTATGACATCCATTCCCCAGGCAGCAAAAGGCCAAGGTTCACTTGTTGCATTAAGTGCATTTGGCGGCACTCATATCCTATCTGTGTGTATCTGGCATTGGTGGAATTTCTGTACATACCGGATGCAGTCTTTTTCCATAGTCATCCAAAAGTATCCGGCCCTGAGTATCTTCTTGGCTAAGAGAAATCCGTTCATATGTGGGCTGCAGGTTCCGACATGTATCTCTTCGAGCAATTTGGAAGCCTTTTTGGCGTCAACACACCTTAACAGTCCAAGATCGGGTGTTCTTCAATACAAAATTCCTCCGCTTTGGAAGAAGTGATTGGACAGTCTCTACAGTGTGCATTTCTGAGTATGGTTTGTATGCTCTGGGTATTCTTCTTTTGCCAAATATTCCTTGATGTCGTGGAACCAGGGATTTCAATCTGTTTCCTCTTTAACACGAACACAGTATGCAGGCTGATTATGGATCCTTACCGAAATGGGATCGATCAAATTCTTTTCTGGATGTTGTATCATTGATGACAAGGTAGCCAATGCGTCTACAATTCATTCTGAATTATGGGGACATGCCGAAATTCTATCTTTATGAACCTCATCTTCACCTCTTGTACATGATGTAGATACAATAGTATTTTTGTATTCTTGGTAGCCCACTCTCCTTGTACCTAATGTATCAGCAGGTCTGAATCACCAATCACCAGCAGTTCCTGAATATTCATGTCAACAGCGGTTAAGCCCTAATATATAGGCTTCATATTCCTCCATATTGTTGGTGCATGGGAACCTGAGTTTTGCAGACACCGGATAATGCTGACTGGTTTCTGTTACAAAAATGGTCCCTATACCGAATCCTTTGAAATTTGCAGCTCCATCGAAAAACATTCTCCAACCGTCGTAGGCTTCAACAATGTCCTCTCCTACGAATGATACCTCTTCGTGAGGAAAATACATTTTTAGGGGTTCGTATTCTCCTCCTACATGATTTTCGGCAAGATGATCTGCCAATGCTTGTCCTTTGACCGCCTTCTGAGTTACGTAGATGATGTCGAATTCACTCAGCAATATTTTCCACTTGGCCAGCTTGCCGGTAGGCATAGGCTTCTGAAAGATGTACTTCAGGGGATCCATCTTCGATATGAGGTATGTAGTATAGGCACAAAAGTAGTGCCTCAATTTCTGAGATGTCTAGGTTAAAGCATAGAAAGTGCGTTCCAGCAGAGAATACCGTGCTTCATATGGTGTGAACTTCTTACTCAAGTAATATATGTCTTTCTCCTTTCTTTCCGTCTCGTCATGTGTCCCAAAACACAAACGAAAGCTCCATCTAATACTGCAAGGTAGAGTAGTGTCTACCAGGTCCTGGCAGGACTAAGACTTGTGGTGCGGACATGAATTCCTTGATCTTTTCAAAATCCTTTTGACAATATTCGGTCCACTTGGTTGTGGCATCCTTCTTCAACATTTTGAAAATTGGCTAACATATCATCGTAGACTGTGCTATAAAGCGGCTGATGTAATTAAGGCGTCCCAAGAAACTCATCACGTCCTTCTTGTTCCTTGGCGGTGGTAGTTCCTGGATAGATTTAACCTCTGACGGGTCCAACTCTATTCCTCGGCGGCTGACGATGAATCCCAACAATTTTTTGGCAGGAACCCCGAATGCACATTTTGCGGGATTTAGCTTTAGATTGTACTTCCGCAGCCGGTCAAAGAATTTCCTCAAATCTGCTATGTGATTTTTGGCCTTCTTGGATTTGATGTTGACGTTGTCAACATACACCTCTATTTCCTTATGTATCATATCATGGAAGATAGTTGTCATGGCCCTCATGTAGGTGGCCCCAGCATTCTTCAGACCGAACGACATCATTTTGTAGCAATACACCCCCATGGTGTAATGAAGGATGTTTTCTCTGCCCTCTTCTTCGTCCATCCAGATCTGATGATAACCCGCGATGCTATATACAAAGGATTAGAGCTTATGCTTGGCACAATTTTCAATTAGAATGTGTATATTTGGTAATGGGAAATCATCCTTGGGACTTGCGCTATTTATATCCCGATAATCAACACACACCCTGGCTTACCCATCTTTCTTTGGAACCAGTACAATGTTGGCTAACCATGTTGGGTACTCAACTACCCTGAGGACTTTGGCTTTGATCTGCTTGGTGACTTCTTCCTTGATTTTCAGGCTCATGTCTGGTTTAAATTTATGAGTTTTTGCTACACTGGCAGACACATTGGGTTTGTAGGTAGCTTGTGAGCTACTATTGATGTGCTCAACCATGTCATATCGTCGTATGACCATGCAAAAATATCCTCATATTCTTTCAAGAAACGAGTGTATTCTTCCTTCTCTGACGGTGACAAGTGGATGCTTATGCGAGTTTCCTTGATGTGTTCGGAATCTCCCAAATTGACTATCTCGTTATCGTCCAGGTTGGACTTGGGCTTGTTCTCAAAATTCTCAACTTCTTTGATAATTTTCTCAGGTATTACATCCTCTTCTTCTATTTCCTCCGAGCACTGTCCTTATGTTGCGTTGTCTCATTACATATCATAGTCGTTGGTTCATTAAGATAAGAAATAGCAATGTTGTAGAGAGAAAGATAGTAATAATAAAACATCAAGCCATTGATAAATATTAAAATGTCAAATAAAGCGATAACTCAAATAATGTTTTTAGAAACGAAATGCTGAAAATATTTTTTTAAAACAAAGTGCTCAAGAAATAAATGATGCTAGCAGCCTTGCTACCCCGGAACTCGTCGGGCCCTTGATGGTGTAGTGGTCCAGTCCTTGAGAAATTCTCCCTTTTCCACTGTCTGAATGGTAAGGCCTACTTCCTCCTCCTCCTCAACTATCACATTGCAATCCATATCTTCGTCTTCCAAGAATAGGCTCCTTAGCCCCACTAAAACTTCTTCTTATTTGGATCCCTATATTGTATCGACCTGATGAAAAGATTAACTCAGATGTGGCACTGGCTGCTCAAGAGGGTAATAGGGACCATGCCATTGCAGCGACCAACCATCATATTCTTGCCAGGTATACAGATATCCAAGCCCAGAAGTTGTACCATGACGTCTCAGCTGTATTAGCTTGCTAATGCCTTGGAGTTTCTTCCCAAGTCTTTTGCCGGGTTAATACCCCGACCATGGTAGTATGCTTTCTATTTTGCTTCTCCACCATTGATATTTCTCAATTGCGTTGACGCTCTCGATGCGGTGATAAGTCTCTCCCCCCAACTTCCTTCTATTTTGCACCACCGGAACTATCTGATTAGTATAAACGGGATTGCTCCTATCTCCATGAATGATTACTTCTTGATGATTCCATTCAAATTTCACAGCCTGGTGCAATGTTGCAACAGCCCCAGCGACATGTATCCAAGGTCGTCCTAATAGGAAATTGTAGGAGGCGGATATGTATAGCACCTGAAATTCAACATCGAACCAAATGGGACCCATCTGCAAGCATAAATTGGTTTCCCTGATTGTGGCTCTTTGCGACCCATCAAACGCCTTTATATTCAAGTTCCCTGCTCGTATTTCATGCAAACCTTTACCCAACTTTTTTAGAGTTGTCAGTGGACAGATGTTGAGGCTGGATCCTCCGTGTATGAAAACCCTGGCAATGAACTTATCCTCGTATTGCACTGTGATGTGCAGTGCCCTGTTGTGGCTCAATCCCTCTGGTGGAAACTCATCTTCGTGAAAGGTGATCTTGTGGCTCTCCAACACTTGCCCTACCATGTTGTCCATTTCCCCAGTAGTGATATTGTTGGGTACGTACGTTTAATTCAACACCTTCATCAGAGTTTTCCTATGCGCCTCAGAATTTTTCAGCAGTGATAGGATAGATAGCTAAGTAGGGTTTTTGTTCAGATGATCGACCGCATAATACTCTCTTGCTTGCAACTTCCTCCAAAGATCATCCGGACCAGTTTCAATGATGGTTTTATTGGCAGTGGCTTACTTACTTGTGCCTCCCAAATTCTCAGGTGTGTAGATTGTACCAGTTCTGGTCATCCCTTGTGCAGTACCAGACTCTTCCATTTTCATCTCCCCCTTCCTCCTGGCTTCGACAACATAATCCCAAGGCACGACATTGGATTTAAAAGGTAGTGTGGATAATACCATCACAGTGAAGGGTGTGGTTACTTCTACTTCAAATGGAGCAGGTGTAGCTGCAGGTGTTGTCACTTCGATTTCGAATAGATTTGATGCGACTATCTCAACTTCGATTGGTGGTTGTACCTGTACCACAATAGGAGTGAGTGTGACTGCAGGTTTCTTAGGGTCATCGCCTTCCCGAATAAGCCAAAATGACCCTTCATGATCCCATTCTTCATCAGTGTCTATTACATTTACTCATTCACCCCTATGGTCCGGGATATGGTTGTTGTGGACATTGGGCGCGACTTCCTCTACTTGTATAACTTTGTTATCAATCAGTGTCTGAATCTTGTTTTTCAGAGTGCGACATTCATCGGTGGTATGTCCATTCAGTACGGAATGGTATGCACATATTTTGTTTGGGTTGACCTACTGGGAGGAGTTTTCCATGGCAACGGCGGGAATAGGGGTGACATATCCGGCAGCCTTAAATCTTTCATATAACTGGTCGATGGGTTCAGCAATAGGGGTGTATTATCTGGGTGGTTTGAAATCAAAATTGGGTCTGGGTTTTTGATAGTTTGGATGAGCTAGAGGTGAATGATAGTAGGCTGGTTGGGTGTTATAAGTGTGGTAGGCGGTGGGGGGTTGAAGATATATGGGAGGTGAAGGTTGGTATATGGGTGGAGGTGTTTGGTACACTAATGGAAATTTTGGACCTTGGGCTACCATTATTGTCTCTACTTTTTTCTTCTTGATATGCCTCCTGATTGTAATGTTTTGTTCGTGGCCTGCAGTGCCTCAAAATTTTGTTACCATTCCGCTTTTGATACCTTCTTCAATCCTTTCTCCGAGCTTGATGATGTCGGAGAACTTGTGATTCTCAATGACCATTAACCTCTCATAATATTGTGGATCTTGAGCTCCGACAAAGAATTTGTGCATATGCTCTTCTTCTAATACCGGCCTGACCTTTGCTGCTTCTGACCTCCACAGAGTAGTATACTCGCGGAAAGTCTCTATTGGATTCTTCTTGAGTTTTCTGTATGTAGAAGACATCTGGTGCAATTTTTGTATTTAATCTGAACCTATCCATGAAGTCTGATGCCATGCTTACCCAATTAGACCATTTCCTGGGATTTTGACTTATGTACCAAGATAGAGCATCTCCAGTGAGGCTTCTCATGAACAACTTCATGTGAATCATTTCTTCCTTCCGAACCCCTACGAGCTTGTCACAATAGATTCTCAAATGTACATTTGGGTCGCCCGTTCCAACAAACATTTCGAACTTAGGAGGTTGGTAACCCTCCGCCAGTTCCACGTCTGGCTGAACGCACAAGTCCTCATAATTCATACCTTTCATTGCTTTACCTCCTTCAACACCCTGGACTCGACTTGTGAGCTTTTGAGCTATTCTTCCATGTTTTTAATGAGCAGGTCCTTCTCGGCGGATTCTGGTGTATATGAGATTGGTTGAGTGGAGTGGGATAGAGTTTCCACATATATGGTATTGTTTTGATGAATGCCGGGGGTTTGGGTGTAGTGTTAATCATTGGTTGAATTTTGAGGATCAGGGATAAGTTGTGGGGTATTATGAGAAGTGTGATAAGTGGTTTGCAGACATTGATCAGGAGATACTGGGGTTGAGGGGGTGTAGGTATGGGTAAAAAAATAGGATTTTGGGGAGTTGTATCATATTGGTGGGGTGCGGGAGGATTTTGTGGATGTTCGTTTGGTGTGTTTTGAGGAGGTACTGGGTTTTGGGTGTTTGGTTGATTGATATCTGGGACATTTAGGGTGAGGGAGAGGTTTGCCAAGTTGCGGACCTTCTCAAGTTCCTCTTGCAATTCTAGTATTTTCTGATGTAGTCGGACAACCAAATCATTCTGTGTTGGAGTACTCCGACCGTCTGAAGTTTCAACATTCTCCACATGCGCAGTATTTTCTTTCTGGATACCACTAATATCATCCATCTTAGCATTTCCCTTACTTTTCGGATTACTTGGAGGAGGAGGATGTGGGGGGCCTCCGAATCTGGTGTGATAGGCTGATGATGCCAGTATGTGTGAACCAACCTTGTGGAATAGGAATAATCAAAAAAGAAAGAAAAAACAAAAAGGTAGCCAAGTCAGTGAGAATTCTGGAAAAGTATTTGCAGTATTTAAATACATATTGCGGAAATGTAAATTCGCGTCCTAATTTGGGAGCCTCGTTGTGCCCGAGGTTGGCCTAGCGACAAGTAGATTTGGAGAAATTTAAAGCCAATAATTGCCTCATTTCATTAACGTGATAAATAAGATGAATCTAAAACGACAATAAATAAATAAGTCACTAATGGCGTTTGCCTTATTACATTTGAGGGACCTAAAACAAATAATTCTAAAACAAATAAACCTAATCTACTTGGTCCCAGAGGGACCTTCTCTAGGTTTGGCTTTCTTGGCTCCATTGATCAGGTTCCCAAAGTCGCGCATGTCCAGTAGTAGGTATTCCCTTGCTATATGCCCTGCTTCATTACCCTCGGCATTCTGGCAGTCTATAAATCTTTTCCTCCTCTTCCCCTCTAACTCCATTAAACTCTGATCCAGATACTCCAGCCTTTCCATTGACCTAGTAGCCATTTCCCTCCATTCATTGATTGCCTCCATATTGATTTTGTGTTGTTCCAAATGCTTGGACTCGGACTCGTGAACTCTTTTGCGCTGTCTGTTATACTTCACCGGTGCCTCAGGAACTTCATCTATGATTTTGTTTCCTCAACCGACCCCTGGCTCGACTATTCCTGCTATGCTATCGTCCAACCTAATGGGTAGAAATACACATGCCCTGCGTGGTATCGATCTGGTTCAATGGTGTCCTTTTCCACAATGACATTCAAGTTCCACATGTGTTGAGCTTCACATTTGTACGTGATGTCATCATCTTGAAAATCTGCTCTGTAGTGACTCATTCTGGAGACTCGCGGTATGACTTGTTTTCTATCAGCTTGTCTTATGACCCTGGTAGGAACATATGGGTGTATTCCCCTTAACCCGATCAACACTAAATGCGGAACATCCCTAGATCTGATGATGAATTAAGTGGTAGGGAACCACTCGAACATCCAATGAACCTGGTCCTCGACCAAATTGTCAAAAAACTGTACCCATTCTGTAGCATTCTCTGGTTGAGCAAACCTGTCTGGGAGAAAGGTCATTCTTTTGGGGTGATGGAAAGCTACGTTCATTCCATGATCTCCGTGGAAACTCTTGGTGGTATTGGTCTCTTTGGAGATGTTCCAACAACCAAATCTGTAGCAGCAAATTACAACCCTCGAAATATTTGAACCCTTTCTGGAAACGATTCAAAGCCCGATATATTTCTGCTATAATCATAGGAACAATAGTGTATGTTTGTCCCTCGACTTCCTCCATTAAGTCTTTGGTTACCATGGCCAGTCTGGTGTGAATCCTGTCCATTTAGCCTGGAAACACTATCATACCCAAAAAGCAGATGATGAACACGAAAATCCTACGATGAATCCAACCCAGGGAGGTGAGGGAGAATTCTTCATGAAAGATACGGTAAGATTTGCTATGTCTTTATCGCTCATAAAGGAAGTCAAAAGATATGTAGGACTTCTTCAAACATACCAAGTCGTCGTTCTTTCTTAAGCCCATAATTTTCAGAAACCCCCTAGGGGTGCGATTTTCCGGTACCAATAAACCAGGACTATCCCAAGGTAGTCCAGCGAATCCTCTTATTTCCTCCAAAAGAGGAGTCATTTCTATGTTTCCAAAACGGAATACAACCCTTTCTCAGTCAAGAACATAGTAGCAGCTTCAATCAACATGTTGTTTGGTTGGATGTCTAATAATGAAGGCAAGTTTTCGAGGACCATTTTCACATGATTTTTGTCACTTGACGGAAGGTCCTCCCACCAATCTAGAAATAATGGTGGTATATCTCAGACCATGCCGAACCTGGGGACTTCGTGCCTCATTTTCTGCAAAATAAAAAAGGTTAGACCCTTTCCCTCTACGGAGTCGACTATTTATACATTAGCGATTAGCGTATCGGCATTTATTCCTCCAAATAATGCACAGATCGTGGTTGCGTCTGTTGGGATTATGGAAACCTTGGTGGACTTTGGACAAGGCTTTACTTAAAAGGTTATTATGGGGACAACATATTAACCCATACTAGGTTTGACCATGATGCATGTACAATTATTATCAGAGTAAGGTTTCTATAGAGGTCTAGACTGGTTCCCTCAAACGGACAACTTGAGGGGGAAAGGCACGGAACCATCGACTGCACCGCTGATCCACTAGTTTTACCATAAATAAGCCTTTCCAAATTCAGAAAAGGTGATATAGGAAGAGCGCAACCACTCATCAAGTGTTGCTATGGTATTAATTACGCACGGGTGGAATATGATGTTGAGCATGATTTATGAAAAAAGAAAATAACACATTGTCAAGTATTTCCACATTGAAAAATTATAAAATGCATTAATAATTGTAAAGGCATTTAATAAAGAAAACAAAGAGACAAGTCATTTTCCATAGTAAAAAATAATAAACATGGAAGAGAAATGAATGAAGATAGGCAAATAAATTCACATACAGTGGGAAGGGGAAGGGGTGTGCAAGTATTAACGGAATAATAAAGACATGTTTAAAGACTAATTCACAAAACAGGTTCGTTATGGTAAGAGCCTAAAAATATCCTCAGTAGAGTCGCCATGTTGTCGCGCCCCCTTTTTCTCGCGAAATCGGGTTTCGATATTTTTTTGGGACAACTCCTATTTTGAGAAGGTAGGGAGTTGGAATTGAGAGAGTCGTCACCTAACGGATTAAGGTGTGTTATGTCACCTAGATCAGATAACTCATATAACCAATTTACATCACCAGATTTCGGTAAAGGCTCAAGTTACCTCGAGGGGAAGGTGTTGGGCACCCCTCGAGGTCCACAGTGGTGGGTCCCGCCCGAACTTAAATTAAGCGAATTAGTCTAAGCAATTTGGACAAATAAAATACTCGATTTTATTTTAGAACATGAATGGGGGTCCTAAGTTTTTTAACCTATAGGATCAACCCGTGCAATACTTTGTAACTCCCTCAAGTCGGGGTGTTACTCATAGTACTTAGCACACAGACTATCATCTCCTTACTACCCGATTACTATCTTTAAGTTGTTACTTAAGCGTTCTAGTTGATTCTAGCTCGTTCCCTATGCGTGCACTACCCGTCCCTTATCTATGGCCCTGGAGGTATTAGGACCTCTATTTGGGATAGTTCTAGACCCATCCTATGTTGCTCAAAAATGTAAAATCTAGGCGACAAGTAAAAAACAATTAGGACTTTAAGATAAAAATCAAATATAGGATCATATTGTCCTCCACACATAAAATAGCAAATGTACGCAATTGAATCAGGAAACTTTATTAACCTCAAAGTCCTATAGGAAGGATATCTATGTGAGAAAAACAGAGTGCAGAGGCAGTTTTATTAAGGCGAGTGTTAAGGCCCATTATTTGCCTACTGATTTTATTCAGTATAATCTGGGTACTTCAGGCAGTAATACATCACAAATATAAACCCAGAATCATTATTAAGTCGTACAAGAATATTGCCTAAGTGATTGAAAATGGCGATTGAATTCAGAACCAATTGATGGAATCCTATAGGCATGATTTCTACAAGTTCATGTTTACAGACCTATAGACATGATTTCTATGTAGCACTGATTTTAACTTTATAGAGACATGTTTTATTTCCCTTTTTAATCCTATTGGCATGCTTTCTAATTATTGTACTGACTTAAGTCCTATAGGCATGATTTCTAGGTTTGAAAATGGTTTTAGTCCTATAGACATGGTATCTATTACTGAATTAATTTAAATCCTATAGGCATGATCTCTAGGTGTGAGACTTATTTTTTTATCCTATGGGCATGATATCTATTAGACCATGTATGGGCATCAATTATGAAGATTACTAGGAAAACGATTAAATCAAATATCAAGGTCCTATAGGCATGATTACTAATGCACATTTGTTGATCTTATGAACATGATTTCTAATATGCAAATATAGAACTCAAAATTAATACCATTACGAAAGTCCTATATGCAGGATTTCTAAGCATACAGTAGAGCTCATACAGTTTTTTCTAAAAAAATGAGCAGAATTAACAGTAGAACTAAATCCTATAGGCAGGATTTCTACCCCGTTTAACAAAAGGAAATAAGAAACCACCCAACTTTACTAAATATCCCCAGAATCTGTTTATTACAAAGTTATTACAAATCAGAAGTGAAAATGAATTACATAATAGTAATGGAACGCTATAGGGAGCGTTCATTAGGCCCTGATAAACCTGGGAACCAGGCCTTCCAGCCATAACGACATCATAGTGATTCATCCATAGCACACTAGAACCAGTTTTCAAGTGTGTCAAAGCTCCCAAGGGCCTCAAGGACCTAGGGCAATGCTCACAGCAGAACCACACCATCAGAAGATCGCTCATAAGAGACTGGAAAAACCAATTCCCAGTGTGTCAGAGTTCACACGAGTCTCATGGGGACCCAGAGCAGTGCTCACACTGAGGTGGTTGAGAACCTAAGAGACTAAGAGTGGAGGTTTAAAAATCAGTATATAAAAGGAAGTAGGGGGGAAGATTTCAAAACAATTTGGTTTCATAAGATACAGGGTTTAGAATACAGAATTGCAGACAGAACTGCATTATGAAAACAAGCAAGGTTTGCAAATTTGTTCATGCTCAAAGACACAGTTTAAACAAGTTGAAATCTGGAAAAGTCTAGTTAAGCTAGATGTTCATCCTAGCATTTACGACAGCCTTATCAAACCAAACAATCAAAACCCACGTGAATCCAAGACATATAAGAAAGTAAGTTACTAAATCATATAAACGACAGAACGATAAGCCTAGTAACAATACACGTTTCAAAGGTTTAAGACTAATTGACTACTTAACCTTCTGACATTATCCTAAAGATACCCAAATTCAGAACAGGTTCAGAACAATACATAGGAGACAGGTTATGCAAATTCCTTAAGAGGATTCATATTATTCAAAATAACCAGTCTCAGACTAACAGTATCAATTATAGGACTAAAAGAGAATCATAGAAGCATAAAGGCAGAATCATGCTCAAAATAAAGTTCAAAAATGTTGTTCCAACAACACAGATTTTGGAGACATAGAAAATAAAATTACAAGGGGATAATGACTTACCGGTTAGGCAGGAAAGCAAGAAAATACACCACAGTGGTTAATTCCCGAATCAATTGGCCTTGGCTTTCAGCCGGCCAAGACAAAAAACAAACGAGTAAAGAGAACTAGAATAAACAGAATCTAAGTTTTCAGTGAGAGTATTGAGAGTTCCAGTCTACCTAAAGGGGAAAAGGATAAGGGTTTAAATAGTATTCAATAAGGAGAACAAATAAGGAAAGAAATCAAACACATATAAACAAGGACATAAATTATCACATGCGATCAGTAAAGAAGAAAGAACTTTAAAACCCTAGTTTTAGGTAAACCTCAAAAATCGACAGAAAATAAAGGCAATCAAATATACACTGCATGCGATGAACATAGATAAGAAGTTATTCAAAAAGAAACACCCAATCGAACCAGATCTAGTCCAGATTTAAGGTATGAAACTCTAATTTAGGGTAAGTAAAAGAAATCGACAAAAATAAAGGATATATGCATAAGAGGATGAATATAGACAGGATAACACTTAAAATTAAAGTTTGAACATATTTTGGTTCGAATCAAAAGAGGATCTGAAAAACCTAACCTTAGGATTAAGTACGAGTTTGTGAGAGATACGAAAATAAACGTACTCACAAATAACAGGCGATGAATATAGACGGAATAAACAACAGGATAAAGATTTGAACCAGTTTTGGTTCGATTCTTACAAGATCTGCTTGCCATATTAGGAAAGAAATTAGGTAGTACCAAAAACGGGTAGCTAGTAAGGAGGAGGGGCCAACATGGTAAGGAGATGATGAGGGAATCTCATTAGAGACGAGATTAGGGGGTGATTTTGGATGATGGAGGCTTAGGGTTTTAAGAGGAGATGAGGGGTTTGAGAGGATACAGAGGCGGCGGGTTCGGGTGAATGACGATTAGGGTTTAGACGGGTGGGTTAATTAAAGGGCAGGTGCGATGTGGACCGTTGATTTTAGAAATCAACGGTCCTGATTCAAAGGGTCCTGGGTTGGGTATTTTTAGAAGGGTGTAGAGATTGGGCTAACAGGTCTTGGGCTAAAGGTATTGGGCTGGTAAGGGGTGTTGGGTTAGTCCGAAATTAGGGTTTTAGGGGGCTAGATTTTAAATACCCAATTTAACAAATAAATAATTCATAAAAAAATAATTAATAAAATAACAAAATATCACTTGTGCATGAAAATGATTTAAAATAATTACTTAACAATATAAAAGTATGAAAAGTCATTTTCTGTATAAATAATGCAATTATGCACATATATAGGCTATTATTGAAAAATATGCAATTTAGCCTAAGGATGAAAATATAATTATAATAAATACATCCAAAAATATTTAAAGCTTAATATGGATATAAATGATAAATCATCATAAAAATTATTTGTGATGCAATTAATAATTTTTTAAATAATAAAAATGCGGGAATAAATTAATTAAAAGCCTTTAAAAATTATAAAAAAATTATGGAAAAATATTTGATGATGCTCATGCACTATTTTGATGGTATACATGTATATTTAAAATATATGAGAGAAAAATTGGGTATCAACAATGTTTGTTGATATGCGTGTTTGAGGGGAGCACGAGGAGGTAAGTATTGCAGAGATGGAGCAGTGGTCTCCATTGTATACTCTAGCTCAGTAGTTTTTGGGATTGGAGAAAGGTAGTAGACTACCATCTATTGAGGATGTCAACTATGTGGCATTAGATGATGATCTTCCTGGCACTATTGATGGTGCCGATGACAAGGCTCCGGGCCTCCTAGAGATCCTTTTATTCCCCTGTTCTTTTTGCTTTGCATTAAGGACAATGCTTTATTCTTAAGTGTGGGATAGAAAACTCTTATTTCTTGTATTTGTGTTTTTTTACCTTTTGTCTTTGTTTTGATTTGTTTCTTGCTATGTTAGACTATATGGCTTGTAATGATAACTCTAAATTCTATTAGCCTGTAATAGTTAGTTATCCAGTTATCCTTTATTCTTAGAATTTACCTAGAAGCTTATGGAAACACAAAAAAAAATTAAAAAAAATCCAAAATTATGTCTTTTATTGCTGTTATCGTACTCTTTGTTTTTATTTTTGTAAGTAGTGTAATAATACCTCCTTAGATTTTGTTGGGCCGCAATTCTTTTCTGAGGATTTTTGCTTGGACTGATATATATAGATTTTAACTTTTAAGGAGTAGAGGATCTTGTTCCAGTGTACTAAATGGACAAATTTTTTCCGATTTGGTGTATTTCTAAGAGTAGTGAGTGACCTAGTTATGATGCTTTGCACATGTCTTTACTCTAGTTTAAGAGATAATGATTAACTAGTCTTAACTGGTTTGATTAGAGACTCGGGATAGATCTGGTCCTGGATGAGTTGTTTTCCAATATGTGAGTGAGGTCCTTGTTGATATTCTGTGAATGTCACCTGAAGGCTAGAACTTGCCCCGATTGTGTTGTAACGACTCGGCCAATTATTTTTTGTATTGGAGCCTCGTCCCTCTATTTGACGGTTCCCGTTTGTTTGTTAGATTTATTTATGAATGATTGTCTTGGTTTTGGGAAGGCTTGGAGTTAATTGTGAATAGATAGTCTCATTTTGGAAGCTTAAGTAACTAGAGTTGACCAACGTTTGTATTTTAAGTAAAGGATCTCGGATTTGTGAGTTGATGCATCCAATAGGTTCGAATGATGATTTTGGACTTGGACATATATTCAGATCTGGATTTAGAGGTCCCTATAAGGTTTTGGCTCTATTTCCCGAAAGTTGGCAATTAGAAGGATTAGAGAGGTTATATGTTTGACCGATAGTTGACTTTAGTGTTATTGGAATTTGATTGATGTTCGAGACTTGGGTAGGTCCTATAATTGAATAGAACTTGTGTACAAAGTCTGAGATTCGGGGTTTTTAAGTTGGAATCGGATACATATTTGGGAGTTTTGATGTTTATGAACATAAGAGAAATTATATTAGATTTTATCCTAAATTCTTTGTTATGACATTTCTAGATATGTTTTGAGGCACTAGATTAGGTCTGAGTAGTGTTTATGGCCTTGTTCGTATGGTTGGATTTAGTCCAGAGGGAATGGAGCAAGTTTCGGCACATTCAGAGTGAGATTTCAGGAATTAACTCGTGTTAGGTTGGATTCATGACTTGCTGACTATGGAATGGTTCTATTTTTTGCACATTGGTTCCGTGATGGAAAGAGATTTTGGACTGGACTTTTTCGCGATGAGTTTCATGGACCGCATAATGGATCTGCAGGCAGCATATTGATTTCGTGATGGCTTGAAGGCTTGGTCTCGTTTGATCCACGATGAATGTTGTGGATTGCGAAATGGACTTTGCGTTTGCAGAATACGTTTTGTCGTGATGGGCAGCTTTGTGGCATGGGCTATTTAAGGCCGATTTTTGTGATTTCTTATTGCATTTCCAAACTTTTGGATCTTATTTTGAGGATTTTGAAGCTAGAATTTCACACACAATCTTGGGGTAAATGATTCTACACTAAATCTATGGATTTTACAAGGAATTAAGACTAGATCTAACATCAAATTAGGGATCTGAACAAGAGAATTTTTAAATTTGTTTACAATTTAAGAGAGTGTATTCTGGAGATTTGAGGAACGCTTCGGACTCAATTTTGGAATTTAATTACATAATTGGACTCATGGAGTTATGGGTATTCGGGATTTACCCCCTGACTCTAGTTTTGACCATGTGGGCTCGGATTGGCCTTTGGGGATTTGATTAAAGATTGAAACTTTCTTATTTTGAGTTGATATCTATTTCATTACATAACTTTATTAAGTAATATTTGACTAGATTGGAGACGTTTAGTGGCGGATTTGAAGGGATAGGCTATTTTGGAAGGTTGAAGTTGTTATCTGGTGGAGGTAAGCCTCTTATATATCCTTGAAAGAGGAAACTCTCCCCATAGGTGATTTGTTTGCTACTTATTGCTTGATTTAGGAGCTTTGTATATGAGAGGTGACGAGCATATATGCATAGCAAAGTTATGACCTTAGCCCGACAAAGTTAGACTTATGATTTGCCTTATTTGATCCTTATGAGATGTTTATTCATGATGAAACTTATCTATGATTAGAAATCATGTTTAGAGTTTGGCTTGTGGATTTGACCGCAATCATGCTCTAGTTTTACTTGGCTATGAATAGGTGATTCTTGTCTCTTGTTGTCATGTTTGATACCATGTCCAAACTTAAGACTAATAAATGAACATATTGAGTTGTTATGAAAAGTTGAATTATATGATTAATCATGACCATCTCTTATTCATGTTATTATTCTTCCACAATTATTATGTTGTCCTGGTGTATATTTATCATATCATCTCTTATTCACATACATGAGTTGGAGAGTTGGTTACTGAAAAAGTTGAGGATTTTAGCACTATGGACATTGTGAGCAAATATGGATATAGATTATTGATTATTGATTATGACTGGATCGAATTGCATGTTGCAACAACTTGGATATCGATCCGCCCCTCTGGCTTCAGGTGATGAACCATGTTACTTTGGGCCCTGTGAGCACAGGCACCCGGATTGATGCTTAGTTTGGACACTTGGCCAATGTAAGACACATGGACTTTTGTTTTGAGGTATTGAGAGTGTATGATTGAGAATGCATTTGCATATTAGTTTCATGCATGTAGCTTTTATAAAAACCTTAATTGACTCATAACATGATTGTGAAGTAAATTGAGATATTTGACGTTGTATGATAATTCCTTTGCTTGAAAAACATGTCTAAATACCGAATTTTACTGTGCTTATGCCTTTGTACTCATTTGATGACATCATGACTTATCTCTTGTTATATTTTATGCTTGTACTTGCTTATTAACTTCCCAATAAGTGTTAATGTCGATCCCTCGATACTATTTTTTCAAGATTAGACTTGATACTTACTGATTACCGCATTTTGTACTGATACTAAACGTAAGCATATTTTGTGCAGAGTTTGATGGTGGTGCCATTCATACCCATCTAGTTACCTGGGAGCTTACATTAGAGAATTTGTGGTGAGGTGACCTATTGTTCGATTCATAGCACATGGAATCCCCATCTCTTGATTATCTACTTATGTCCTTTGTTTCTTTCAAATAGATGTTGTTATTTAATAGACACAATTCACTCTCATTATTAGATGCTCGTGATGTTTTTATCGGTTTAGGGCATTTCTAGACGGTTGTCGTTGTGTGTAGATCCTGTCTTAGATATTTATATACTGAAAGTGTTGGGCTATTCCACTTTCGATGTAAGGCCCTGAAAACAAAAATTAATGATTTAGACTTTAAAGTGAACCAATGGTGAATGGAGATGACGGTTTTGAGTGCTAAAGGATCCCTACGGAATGGAACTATTTAATTTGGTCAAGGAGATTTATGAGGGAAGTTGTTTGAAGCATATTAATGAAGTTTAAAAGTGAAAGAGGTTTTGGTTGGAAAAAGTTGGAAATGTTAAGTGGAATAGGATGTCCTAATTCATGCACCCCTTGAATTTAGTGAAGTATAAAACCTCTCAATATAAAAGTATTTTCCCAATGGATTTTGATTCTATGTGGTTTTATGACCCTCGATATTTTTGAGATGTTTAAGGACTTATAGTGCATCTCGAGATCTACACTTTTTGTTTTGCATGTTGTGATGGCCATGGACGACGTTGTTATTATGAAAATATGGTTTCATACTTATATGAAGGTTTGGAAGTCAATTCGGGTCTATATCATACCAAGGTATCAATGAGGGTAAGTGGAGAAGAAAGAAATGGAAAAAAAGAAAACAACTGGGAGCGTGCTAGGGTCCGTGAAACGCGCGTATTGTGGCACGCCAGCCCTCTCAGCAACTTTGAAAGACAGTTAAGTATAGGCTTTTGGTAGTGGACCTGGTACACTACCCCCACCTAAAGCCCTTTTAAGTACTCACCTTGGGGGTTCCTTTCCCCCATTTCACTTGGACGAATTTTAGAGCTCTTCTCCACTCTCTCAAGATCACAAACTCCTCTCTTATTCAAGGTAAGCATTCCCCATTCTCTTGGTGTGAAATACCATCATTTATACACAAGTATTGATGAAATGTTCACGTAATATACCTAGATTTTCAAGAAACTTCTTCAAGAACTCAAAGGAGGCTTTTGTAAGATTTCTTCCAAAGAGTAATTCTTCACCCCTAAACTTGCATGCATGGATTTATTATGAATATGTGGGTTTGAATTAAGTATTGGATCTTACTGAATAATTATTGGAATCCATATGTTCCCAATTTAAGTTCATAGCCAATGTAGAGATTAAGGGGTTATTATTTGGTGGAATTTGTCTGTTGGAGATTTATGCCTACTAGGTGTTTGATGAAGTTCCTAGATGACCTAAATTGTAGAAATGTCTATTAATATTGGTTCCATTGGATATTTTTATTGTAGATTGAAGTTGCTTAGTGTAGTGGATCATTGTAATATAATTAAGGGGCGAATTTGAGGTATGTTGGCTAAACTTCTCTTTTAGAATCAGATTTCATGATGTCCCTGTAAATTTCGACCGTGGTTGGCCTAAGTTCCTAGTTCCCATGTTCCGAGTTATTCCTTATAATATTACTATTTTGAATAAGCTTGTGTTGAAAGATATGTCCTAGAAATCTGTACAAATGCTCCTATCGTATTGTGGTCTCCTTCGGGAATGTATGCAAACGTGACCAATGTGCCGGAATATTATGATTTCAATCATATATTTATTGCAAGTTATTATGCCAAGTGTGGAATGGAACTCAGTGTGCTAAGACTCTTATTGTTCATATACATATTAAATCTCGATTTCTGAATGTCCTTATAGTTGACAAACTATGACTAAGTTCGGAAGTGGAAGAAGTAAGAGTGAGATATAAATGTGGCCACGGTTGTTGTAGCTAGTGTACTTGGTTTTAATTCGTGTTTCAATCGTAACTCCCTTATAATTATTTCTAATGTGATTTAAGTTCTTACATACTAATGTGTGGAAATTGTGTATTGCCCTTTTTAGGAAAAAGTATTTCAAGAATAGATGGTGTATTGTTTGTTTATGATTTTAACTTGTGCTTCAATTGCTAGTCACTTTGCTCCATACTTCGGAAAGAAATATATTGTGGTTAAAGCCTTCATTATTAATGAGCTTAAATAGATGATTTCTGAAATATTCTATGTGTGTAGGTTGATAATGTTGATCCTTGAAAGTAAATGAATGAAATTGAGAAATATGAATAACGATCATCGTGCCTTGAATGGAGAATCATATGAATATGGTTGAAAGTATTAATAAAACTATATATATAAGGTGAAAGGTTATGGGGTGTATTTATCTGTACTTCTATGTTCCTCGTGTGCAAAAATAAAATTTTTTATGGGAGTATCATTAGCAAACCGAGGAAGGGTGGTTCGTAAGGCCCAAACCCGAAACTACATGTGCCGGTTTAAGAGTGGATTGTGATTATTCTCCTTATTTGGGATGAGATTAAAATATTGATGTGATTTTGACTATTCCCCTTAATTGAGATGATATTGTTGATAGACATGGATTTAAATTCAACCGACTCTGCATATGTGGGAAGGCGGCCTACACGATCGGGTGGAGATCGGACGCTATGTTGCGCACATGGTGGTACTACTCTTGGTAACACCTTTTTTCGCATCACATGTCAAACCACATTGTTCATGGGGAGATGAACTAGCTGATCGGGTGTGATCAGACTCCTTGCTATAAACACGATGGTATATCAGTGCTAATGATCTCCCAACAAAAATATATACTATTTTCGTATTTCGATAATTCAAATGTTTTAACTAGGAAATTGGATATTGTTGATTCTGACTTGATGTTTCTATGGTTTTCCCTTTCTTATATTGGAATTTTATTTTGAAAGAGGACATTTAGATTTACATACTAGTATTATCCCATATTTATTAACGTCCCTTTTTCCGGTGCGCTGCATCTTCAATAGATGCAGGTGGTTCATCAGCAGGAAACTTTTTTCTTTGTTAGAGTTGCTTCCTTTTCAGCGCGTTTTGGTGATCCCTACTCTCTTCCGGGGCTGGTGTCACTTAATGTTGTATTTTGTGTTTTGAGGTATACCCGGGGCCTTGTCGCCGGCACTTATATACTTCTCTTTTGTTGTACTTAGAGGCTTTGTAGACAGGTTGTTGGTGGTGTTTGATGTTTGTATTTGGCAAACATGTTTTTCATCTTATCTATAAACTAGTAATATTTTGAAAATCATAAATGAATTTCTTTTGAGTAATGGAAAAAAAATGTGGAACACTTTACTTTGATCATCTATATCTCTTGTTATTGTTTATACTGTTAATGGGCAAGGTTGGGTAGAAGGAATCTAACATCTTGCTTAACGGTGTATCTCGGTTGAGCGTCGGTCGTGCTCCCGAGGTCGGGACATGACACTATTTATATCATATTCTATTAAATGACTTGGTGTTGGTTTGTTCAGTACGAAATTTAGGCTCCATCACGACCTTTGGTGGAAATATGGATTGTGACAAGTTGGTATCAGAGCTCTAGGTTCTAAAGATATCACAAGTCATGAGCAAGTATAGTAGAATCTTTTAAATCAGTATAGAGATGTCACTGTCTATCTGCGACAGGCCATAGGGCTTTAGGAAACTTCTATTTCTTTATTCCTTGTTGTGTTGTTTATTGTCTGAATTTGAATCTTTCCCTTATACTATCTCATACATGGAAAAACTCGCGCTTCAAAAACAGCAACATGTGAGGTCAAGAAAGTACCACTGGTTGTAGCCAGGAGAGGTAGAGTCTGGGGCAAGACCAGGGCCAGGGGTTGCCCTGTCGTAGCTATAGGTAGAGCACCTATCGTAGCAAATGTTTACGCCAGAGGAGTATTAGTAAATCCACCTAGGGATCAAGTGGAGAATCGGATCATGGGTGTTCTAGGAGGATATGCCTAAGAAGGTCAACTTTATTTATTGCTTAACTTAGGCTGGAGTAGTCTTGGTGGCCTTAGCCATATCTTAGGCTGGATGGGGAGCCCAGACCCCTATCACTCGTACTCTAGAGCAGGTAGAGGTGGTGGTTCAGACTCCAAGAGCATTTCCAGTGGGCGACGAGCATCCAATTATCGTATCTAGATGCATTGTTGAGCCTGTTGTGACTTATGAGGAGCATAAGAGGCTTGAGGGGTTTCAAAAGTTAAATCCTTCTCATTTTATGGTGACGCTTCAGTGAATGCGTAGGACTTTCTAGGTAGATGTCATCATATGCTTTGCAACTTGGGCTTGGTAGAGTCCAATAGGGGTAGACTTGACTACATTATAGTTGAGAGGGGCTACTAGGAGATGGTGGCAGACTTATGAGCTGGATAGTCTAGCACGTTTATCTCATCTTAGTTGGACTCAAATCCCACACTCATTTCTAGAGAGGTACATCCCACACACCAGGAGGGTTGAGTTGAGAGGTCAATTGAGTGCCTTTAGTAGGATTGCATGACCGTGACTGTGTATGAGATGAGGTTAAGAAAATTACCTCGTCATGGTTCATTCTTGATCCACACCGAGGTATAGAAAGTGAGGCGATTCATTGAGGGGTTGACTTATTATCAGGACTGTTATGGCCCGAGACTTAGAGATTGGGACTATATTTCACCATAACATTGAGATAGCTCAGAGGATCGAGCGTATTCGTAGTCGATATGATGAGGGACAAGAGGCCTCTTCATTCTCGTGGTTTCAGTGGTACCTCATCTTGAGTTAGGGTTTAGTTTAGTAGGGGTCATAATAGTGGGCAGCTTATTCTGCACAGAAGATAGTCAGGTATGTAGTGTTTTGGCCGTCTTTCAACACTCAAGTTCTTTCTTTCTTCAGTGCTCTCCTAGTGAGTTCGTACTGTGCTCCTTATGTTGAAAGTTCCTCTAGAGGTTATTTGGGATATTAGGGGCAGATTCACGTTACACAACTCATCAACTAGAGGTTTCCATGAGTGTGGAGATTTTTTCCACATGAGGAGGTCTTTCTACAGTCTTACTCGAGGTGCAGCTCCACAAATTTCTCAGTTCGTGGTTCCCGCACCGAATGCATCGCCCCTGACCCAGCCAACTAGAAGGGGAGGTTTGGAAGCCACAGGACGTCCGAGATGAGGTGTCTAGGTTGGTAGTAGACAGAGCAGTAGTGGTCCGACTCGCTATGCTTTTCTAGGTAGACCGAAGGAAGTAGCCTCAGATTTAGTGATCACAGATATGATTTTGGTTTATCTAGAGGTGCTTCAGTGTTGTTTGGTCGAGGGTATACCTATTCATATATGTCATCATATTTTCTCCCTATTTGGATGCGCCTTGTGGTTCTCTTGATATTCATGTTCATGTACTTACACTTGTTGGTTATTTTATCATGGTGGACTGTGCATATCAGTATTGTGTGTTTACCATTGGGGGTTATAATACCACGGTTGATCTTCTATTGCTGAGCGTGGTAGACTTTGATGTAATTTTGGATATGGACTAGCTATTCTCGATTGTCATGCTAAACATTTGATATGACTAGATTATCAAGGCTATAATGAATATTTCTCTTTGTAATAGTCCTAGTAGGGTAATTTCATTTCTGAAGGCTTAGCGAATGGTTGAAAAATGATGTATGGAATATCTAGCATTTGTTAGAAACACTAGTTCTAAGACTCTCGTTGGTCATTCAGTCCCACTAGTGAGAGAGTTTTCATATGTGTTTCTTGTAGACCCACCAGACATGCCACCTAATAGGGATATTGATTTTTGTATTATTTGGTGCCGGATACTCAGCCCATATCTATTCTACCATATCGCATGGCTCCATTTGAGTTGACGGATTCGAAGAACTAGCTGTAAGAGTTGTAGGGAAAGGGGTTCATCAGGTCTAGTGTATCTCCTTGGGGTGTGCTAATGTTTTTTGTGATGAAAAAAATATGAATTTATGAGGATGTGCATTGATTATAGTCATTTGAACAAGGCCATTATCAAAAACAATTGTCCACTACCTTGTATTGACGATTTGTTTGAGCAGCTTCAGGGTACCAGGGTATTATCAAATATTGATTGGAGATCAGGGTACCACTAAGTGCATATTAGGGATTTGTACATCCCTATGACGGCTTTCAGGACTTGTTATGGGAATTATGAGTTTTTATGATGTCTTTTGGGTTGAGTAATGCTCCAGCAGCTTTCATGCATTTGATGAACAATGTGTTTTAGGCATATTTGGATTCTTTTGGCATCGTATTGATATCTTGGTATATTCCCATAGTAGGGAGGAGCACAAGAATCATTTGAGAATTCTACTTAAGATTTTGAGGGAGAAGAACTTGTATGCTAAGTTCTCCAAGTGTGAGTTTTAGTTGGATTCCTGGCCACATTGTGTCTAGTGATGGGATCAAGGTGGATCCAAAGAAGATTAGGCAGTTTAGAGCTGGCCTTACCTTCTACAGCTACAGAGATCAGGATTTTCTTGAGTTTGGCTGATTATTATTGTCGCTTTGTGAAAGGATTCTCTTCTATGGCCGCTCTATTGACCAAGTTGACTTAGCAAAGCATTTCTTTTAGATGGTCTGATGGGTGTGAAGAGAGCTTTCAGAAACTCAAGACTACGTTGACTATAGCTCTAGTGTTGGTGTTGCCTATAAGTTTAGGGTCATAAATGTTTCACACATTAGGATTGGTGCAATGTTGATGCAGGATGGTAAAGGGATCGCTTATGCATCACGGTAGTTGAATCCCCATGAGACGAACTATCCGGTTCTTGATTTTGAGTTAGCGGCTATTATGCATGCATTTAAGATTAGGAGAAAATACGCGTACGGTGTTCATGTGAGGTTTAAACTAATCATATAATTCTTCAACACTTGTTCAAGCAAAAGGATTTCATTTTGAGACAGCGGAGGTGGTTGGAGTTGTTCATGGATTATGATATCACTATCTTGTACCATCTGGGTAAGGGAGATGTGGTAGCTGATTCTTTGAGTAGGAATGTCGAGAGTATGGGGAGTTCAGATATATTTCTCCTGTCGAGAGACCATTAGTTATGGATGCTCAAGTTCTGGCCAACAGATTTGTGAGATTGGATATTTTTTGGCCGAGAAAAACGCTTGCATGTGTTATTGTAGTCGTCATTATTTGAGCACATTAAGGCTCATAAATATGATGATCCCTATTTTCTTGTCATTAAGGACATGTATATTTGAGATGCTACTAAGGATTTGGTCATTGAAGATGACGGTATGTTGCGAATTCAGGGTCGAATTTGTGTTCCTTTTGTGGATGACTAAAGGGAATTGATCCTTGAGGAGGCTCATAGTTCGAGGTATTCTATCCATCCAGGTGCTACAAAGAGGTATCATGATCTGAAGAAGCATTATTTGTGTAGGAGGATGAAGAAATACATAGTTGGACACATTTCATGGTGCTTGAATTGTCAGCAGGTTAAATATGAGCATCCACGACCAAGTGGTCTACTTCAGAAGATGAAGATACCGGAGTGGAAGTGGGAGCGAATTACTACGGACTTCGTGGTAGGATCACCATGGACCTTGAGGAAAATTGATGTGATTTGGGTCATTATGGATAGACTAACCAAGTTTGCGCATTTCACTGCGGTCATGACTTCTTACATTTCAAAGAAGTTGGCTCATATCTACATTAAAGAGATTGTCCATTTGCATGGTATGCTTATTTATATCATATATGTTCAGGGTACACAGTTCACGATGCACTTTTGGAGAGCTGTTCAACGAGAATTGGGAATACAAGTGGAGCTTAGAACTGCAGTCCACCAATAGACAGACGGGTAATCCGAGCGGGCCGTCCAGATCCTTGCAGATATGCTGAAAGCATGTGTCAATGATTTTAGAGTTTAGTGGGATCACTTTCTATCATTAGAGGAGCTTAAATACAACAACAACTACCAATCCAGTATTCAAATGGCTCTGTATGAGGCCTTATATGGGAGTCGGTGCCATTCTCTATTTGGATGGTTTGAACATGGTAAGGCAAGATTTTTAGGTACAGATTTGTTTTGTGATTCTTTAGAGAAGGTGAAGATGATTTAGGAGAGACTTCGTACAGTGTAATCCAGGAAGAAGAGTTGTGGTGATAGGAAGGTTTGTGATGTGGCTTTCATGGAAGGTAAGAAGGTTATTCTTACAGTTTCGTCTATGAAGGGTGTGTTGAGATTCGGAAAAGAGGGAAAATTAAGCCCACGATATATTGGACCGTTTGAGGTTCTTGAAAGAGCTGGTGAGGCGGCTTACATACTTTCTTTGCCACCCAACTTATAAGTAGTTCATCCAGTATTTCATTTTTTTATGTGTCGAAAATATTATGAAGATAGGTCGCATATACTAGATTTCAGTTCATTGCACTTGGATGAGAATCTTGTGTATGGAGAAAAGTCGGTGTCCATTTAAGATACGCAAGTTCGAAATTTGAGATCAAAAGAGATTGCTTCAGTAAAGGCTCAATGGAGAGGTCAACTAGTCAAGCAGGTGACCTGGAAGATTGAGCAAGATATGCGGAGCAATTATCCTCGTCGTTTTGGTGGTCCTGCTAAATTCTAAACCCGTTCGAGGACGAACACTTGTTTAAGAGGGGAAAAATGTAACTCTCACAACCAAAAATCCCAACCATGGGGTCGTGATGTCACATAGCATCTACTTTCTAGGCAAGACAACATTAGCATAAAGACTAAACAATTTAACAACTAAAGACATATTAATGATGATAACGGTGAAATGGAATAAATGTATAATAGATGTACAACCATCATCGTCTAAGACTATCTCCAGAATATGGTGTCACAAGTATACAAGCCACTGATAATACTAATTACAAGTCTAAAATGGAAAATATAATATTGTCTGGTAAAATAAAACAATATATAAAGATAGGAAGGGGACTCTGGGATCTGCAAAACGCCAAGCAGCGCTACCTGAAGTCTCCTGTAAAATGGCCCAAGGAATCATCTCTGAACCCTGTTGGGACCAACACCAGCATCTGCACAAGAAG
Source organism: Nicotiana paniculata (assembly GCA_005239505.1). NCBI lineage: Eukaryota > Viridiplantae > Streptophyta > Magnoliopsida > Solanales > Solanaceae > Nicotiana > Nicotiana paniculata. The sequence continues at coordinate 98,772 of ML318025.1, forward strand.
TGCAGAAGTGTAGTATGAGTACTACCGGCCGCATGTACTCAGTAAGTATCGAGTCTAACCTCGACAAGGTAGTGATGAGGCTATGACAAGACACTCACCATAAACCTATACGATTAATAAGCAAAGAAGTAATAACAATAAAGAGAAACGATATCTACGTAACGAACAGAATAAAGAAGTAGATAATAGAGGGCCCCATAATAACGTCACCTCACAACCTCATAACACGACATGGCACTGGAGCATAACAACCAAGAATCATTACATAATATCCTTTCTGTTACGGCACGCAACCCAATCCCAAATACCAATAACAACACCATTGTGGCTCGCAACCCGATCAAATATATATAGCAATACTATTGTGAAGCCCAATCCCATCCAATACATATACAGTAATATTGCTGATGCACGCAACCTAATCCAATACATATAAAAATACTATTGCGGCATGAAAACCAAACTGATATCGTTGTGGTGCACAACCTAATAAAATATATATAATAATAGTAACATTATTGTGGCACACAATCCGATCCAATATATTAGTAGCAACCAAATACGGCGAATCTCCCAACATAACTTAAAAGGGAACTAAAATGCATAATTCTCAAGGAAATCAAATATAACATAGTAAAGTAAAACGGGAAACAAGTAAAGGTAATAAGGCAAGTAAAGGCATGAGACAGGTAAAAAACATCAATCTAATAACATGTAGGAGCTCTTAAAAAATAAAGGTGTATAATAACTTAAAGCAAGAAATAATCTAGAACGTATAATAGTTAAGGACATGTAACAAGTGAAACAAATATATCAATTAAAACATATATCAAGTATGAGAACCTAACAAGTCACAAACGTGAAATAAGCAAGGAGATGGTATAATTAAAGACATAAAATAAACTAATACACCATGTATGCTTAAAACCATGACAACGTATATATAATCACCTCCTTTCATACGCGTCGTTCACACAAATATATCACATAGAAAATAGTCCAATCATGTCCTAATTCCCTCAAATCAAGGTTAACTACAATACTTACCTCTTTCCAGAACAAGATCAACAACTCAATACGGCTTTCCCTTTAGAAAAAGCCTCCAAACCACCCGAATCTAGTCAACTATAGTTCAAACAAGTCAAAACAAGCTTTCGAAACTACCCTCGTACGAAAAGAGTTCAATCTTTAACATAATTTGAAAATTCAACAAAAAGTCTACCTAGACTCACGTGGCCGAAATCAGAAATTAAGACCAAATCTCGATTACTCATTCATCCCTGAGTCCAAATATGTGATTTATTTCAATATCCTACCTTAATTTGAGGGCTAAATCTCAATTTTACAAAATCCCTAGTTTCTACCCAAAACTCGCAATTTCTACTCTATGAATCTTCAATTTGATAATGAAATTCATGAAAAAAAAGTGAAAATTGAACAAAAAGAATTAACGATTGCAAATAGATATTGGGAAGAAATTTCTCTCCAAAAATTACGTCTATGGAGTCTAGGTCTTGAAAATAGTGTAAAATCAGCTAAATCCCAAAATTACAATATCCCAAAAATTCGCAATTGTGATGTTCGAAAAAGTGAACCACTTATCACCAATGTGATCAGTGTCTGAGCCACCCAGATATTGCAAATGCAACAAAAATCGCAAATGCGAATGCTCGGACCATCGCAAATGTGAAGCGGTCCCCTACTCCATAGAGTTGCAAATGCGACAAAACCATCGCAATTGCGAAGACCAACCCCCTCACAAAAGCGAATATAGCTTCACAAATGAGAAGTTGTCCAGCCCCCTCTAGCATCCAAATACGAGAATGATCTCGCCAATGAGAGGCTCACATTTGCGAATAGAACCTCGCAAATGCAAGATCTATAGTCCAGCAAACACAACAGCTATACAAATAGTCTGCAATCTATCTGAAACTCACCTGTGCTCCTTGGGCTCTAATCTGAACATTCACACAAGTATATTAACATCATACAAACTCGCTTGCAAGATCAAATCATTAAATAACATCAAAATCAAAAATCACTCACCAAAAGTCAAGATTTCCAAAGTTCACACACATTTCCAACTTTCCATGTAAGGCGCCGAAACAGCCTCAGGTCACCCCCAGACCCCAATCAAACATGCTTACAAGTCAAAAGTTATCATACAAGTCTATTGAAATGGTCAAAATGTCGATCCGATATCGTTTATCAAAAATTTCAAATGTGGACAACTCTAGCCACTTCCAAAGTAAAAATCACATTTTCTTTAAAATTTAGCATTTAAACTTTCCTGAAATTGACACAGACCATGCACGCAAATAATAATTCATCAATTTGGACTAAGGAAGGTCTCAAGACACAAAAAATAAGAAGCTAGTACTCAAAGCGACCTATCAGGTCGTCACATTCTCCACCTCTAAAAAAATGTTCGTCCTCGAACGGAAATAGAAATGTACCTAGACTGGTGAAATGATACGGGAATCTACTCCTCATATCAGACTTAGAGTCCCAAGTAGAATCCTCAATCTGCTAACACCTCCAACACACCTTCAGATAAGGAATATCTTTAGATCTCAACTTTCTAATCTTCCGGTCAAGAATAGCCACCAAAGCTTCCTCACATGTCACGTTCTCATCAAGTTGCACCGTACGTCTGAGGGTGGAATGCAGTACTCAGCTCAACCTACAAGCCAAACACATGTTGTTGAGCTCTCCAAAAGTGTGATGTGAACTGTGTGCCACGATCTGAAATGATAGAAAGAGGCACACCATGAAGGAGAATTATCTCCCCGATGTAAATCTTAGCCATCTGCTCTGAAGAGTAAGATTTCATCACTGGAATGAAATAGGCAGACTAGGTCAATTTGTCCACAATAACCCAAATAGAATCATACTTCCTCAAGGTCCATGGTAATCCTACCACAAAGTCCATAGTGATGCGCTCCCACTTCAACTCTAGTATCACCAACTTCTGAGTGAAACTACCGAGTTTCTAATGCTCATACTTCACCTTTTGACAATTCAAATGCTGAGAGACATGTCCAACAATATCTTTCTTCATCTTATACCACCAATAATGCTCTTTCAAGTCATGATACATGTTTGTGACACCTAGGTGAATGGAATAATGTGAACGGTGAGCCTCCTCCAGGATCAACTCTCTCAACCCGTCCATATTTGGAACATAAATCCGACCCTAAAGCCTCATAAACCATCATCTCACATCACGACCTTATTAGAAACAAAACAATGCACCTTGTCTTTTACTACCAACAACTGAGGATCATCAAACTAGCCAGACTTGATGCGCTCTAACGATGATGAATGTGCCACAACACAAGCAAGAACCCTGCTAGGCTCCAAAACATCCAATATCATGAACTTGTTATCCAAAGCCTGAACATCCATGGCTAATGGCATCTTCACTACCAATTTAAATGCCAAACTGCCCATGCTCTCCCCTTCCTACTCAAGGCATCGGCCACCACATTGGCCTTCCATGAATTATATAATATGGTGATATCATAGTCTTTCAATAACTCTAACAATTCTGGTGCCTTAAATTAAGATCCTTCTATCCTATAGATATTGTAGACTTTGATGGTCCATATAGACCTCACATGGCATGATGTATAGATAGCGCCTCAAAAGCTTGAGCACGTGAATAATGACTGCTAACTCCAAATCATGCACAAGGTAGTTCTTCATATGGACCTTCAACTGACGAGACATGTAGGAAATAACCAATCCATCATGCATCAATATCGTGCCAAGTCCAATACGCGATGCATCACAATACACAGTGTAAGACCTCGAACCTATGGGAAACACCAACCAAGGGTTTGTAGTCAAGGCAGTCTTGAGCTTATAAAAGCTCTCCAGACTCTCGTCAGACCATCAGAAAAGAGTGCCTTCTGAGTCAACTTGGTCATTGATGCTGAGATAGATGAAAACTCCTCCACGAACCAGGAATAGTAGTCTGCCAAACCCTAAGAAGCTCTGAATCTCGGTAGGTGACGTAGGTTTAGGAAAATTTTAAACTGCATGTATCTTCTTAGGATCTACCGTGATACCATCAAAAGACACAACATTACCCAATAAGGCGACTGATTCTAACCAGAACTCACACTTTGAAAACTTGGCACAGTGTTGACGATCTTTCAAAGTCTGATGTACAATCTGCAGGTGTTGCTCATGCTCCTCCCTACTATGGGAGTAAACCAGAATACCATCAATGAAGACAATTGCAAAGGAAACAAAATAAGGCTTGAACATTCGCTTCCTCAAATCCATGAAGGCTGCTGGAGCATTAGTCAAGTCAAATGACATCACCAAGAACTCGTAATGGCTATATCGAGTCCTAAATGTTGTATTAGGGACATCTGATGCCCTAATATTCTCCTGATGGTAGCCAGATCTCAAATCAATCTTGAAAAACACCTTGGCACTCTAACACTGGCACTAAATCATCAATCCTGGGTAATGGATACTTCTTCTTGATAGTAACCTTGTTTAATTGCCAATAGTCAATGCACATCTTCATTAATCCGTCATACTTCTTAACAAGAAACACCAGCGCACCCCAAGGCGAGACACCCGGTCTAATAAATCCCTTTTCAAGCAAATTATGCAACTGATCCTTCAATTCCTTCAACTCAACTAGAGCCATACGGTACACTGGAATTGAAATAAGTCGAGTGCCCGGAACCAAATCAATGCAAACGTCAATACCTCTATCGGGTGCTATACCCGGAAAATCTATAGGAAGTACCTTTTGAAACTTACTCACAACCGGTACTGAATTCATAGGAGGAATCTTTACACTAGAATCCTAGATGTAATCCAAGTATGCTAGACACCCCTTCTCAACCACATACCGAGCCTTCAAATATGAAATCACCCTACTTGTGGAGTGACCGAGTGTCCCTTCCCACCCTATTCTAGGAAACCTCGGGATGACTAAGGTCATAATCTTGGCATGACAATCCAATAGAGTGTGATACAGGTACAACCAATCCACACCAAGAATGACCTCAAAATCCACCATATTCAGCAATAAAAGATCAACTATAGTATCAATTTCATTAATAGTAACAACACAAGATCTGTACACTCGATCAACTATTATGGAATCTCCAACCGGTGTAGACACCGAATCACGAGGCACAGTCAAATGCGAAGAAAAATATGAAGAAACGTAAGAATATATAGAACGTAGATCAAAAAATACGGAAGCTTCTCTATGATATACTAAGATAATACTTGTAATAACTACATCGAAAAACTCCGCCTCAGGCCTGCCCATAAGTGCATAACAACAGGGATGATCCCCACCAACTTATCCTCTACCTCTAGAATAACCTCTCACGAATTGGCCTCTGCCTCTAATTGACTAGCCTCCACCTCAATCTACCTGACCCATGCTTCTAGCTGGCTGAGCGGGTGGTGAAGCAACCGGTGTTAGAATCATGGCACGAGTACCCTGTTGTGACATACTGCCTTGCATTCTAGACAATACTTCCTGATATGAAATTCCTCTCGCCTGGCGTGGCTCTTAAATCTGAGACTGACCTTGATAACCCGAATAACTTCTGTAATAGCTCTAAATCGATAGTCACTAACAGGAACTGAAGGTACACTAAATAGTTTCTTCCCAGAATGAGAACAATAAGCATCGGAATTGCTTGATGTACCTTGTATGACCCGTAGGGCTGACTGTACCGTCCTGATAGGGTGGCCTCTACCAAAGGAACCCCTGCCTCCAAAAGAGGAACCACTAAATCCTCCAAAATGACGGGGCCTCTTATCAAAGGTCTCATTTCTCGCCTGTCTTCTGATTCGTTAATCCTCTCAACTAACTGAGTAAAAGGAATCTCGGTCATAGTCTCTCTAGCTATCTAATGTTTGATGTCATATGTAATACCCTGTATGAACCTCCGTACCTTCTCCCTCTAAGTAGGATCAGGAGAGTTGCATGGTGTGACACATCAACAAATCGAGTCTCATACTGACTAACGGTCATGCAACCCTCTTGAAGGCGCTCGAACTAACTATGCAACTCCTATCTCTGAGTGAAGGGAATAAGCTTCTGCAAGAAAAACTGTGAGAACTAAGCACATGTGAGAGGAGGTGATCCTGCTGGCCTGCCCAACTCATACACCTGCCACTACCTCTTGGCAAAACCATACATTTGAAATATGTAGAAATCAACTCTGTTGGACTTCACTAGTCCCATGTTGCGCGAAAGCTCATGGCAACAGTCCAAGAAGTCCTGGGGATCCTCTAAAGGTGTACCACTAAAGCGAGGGAAAACAATTTGGTAAACCTGTCCAACCTCTTCAGCTCACCGAGTGACATCGTGGGTTTGTCCCCGAGCTGTATAGAAATAATAGGCTGGATCGCCCCAACCAGTGCATTTCATGGGGTTTGATAACCATAGGTAATTTTCTCTAAGGTGTAAGTAGTGACAGTCTGAACTCCTCCCCCGGCCTAAGAAACGGTCGGTGCCAGATGAAACATGTCGGCTTGAGTCTTACTCTTCATAAAGCCAACCATGTAGACTAAGGCGTCCTAAAGCACGGGGGCAGTAATAAACCCCTCTAGGACCTGATTCGGTCCTATTAGCTCAGTCGGACTTAGGATCTCATCATCTTGTGCTACCTGAGGCTCGACAGTGGGTGCCCCTACTTGTGCCCTATGCTAAAGTATGCCTCTACCTCTGCCTGGCCACGGCCCCTACCCGGGGTAGTGGTTGTACTCTAGGGCTCCAGCTCCTGATCAACTACGGATGACGTACGCGTTCTCACAATCTATGAAAGAATAAGAGAAGATTGATCCACTCTTAATGATAGAACAAAGTCACACAGTAGAGAAAGAAAGAAGGCAAAGTTTTCTAAGGTATATCCTCTAGAAGATAAGTACAGTCATCTCGGTAATAATCCTCAAGACTCTTCTAAGTTTTCTCATGACTCGTAATACCTATTCAACCTAGGGATTTGGACACCAACTTGTCAACAGCGGGGTCGTGATGACGTCTAACATCCCCTTGTTGGCAAGTCAACATTATCACAAAGACTAAGCAATTTAATAACTAAAGACATATTGATGATGATAAAATGGTGAAATGGCGTAAAAATATAATAGTTGTACAACCATCGCTATTTAAGACTATCCCGAAATCTGGTGCCACAACAACAAGCCACTAATAAGACCAAATAAAAGTCTAAAATGGAAAATTTTGATATTGTATGGTAAAATAAATATTAGATAAAGATAGGAAGGGGACTCCAAGATCTGGAAATGCCAAGCAGCACTACCTCAAGTATCCTAGAAAAGGGTCCGAGTAATCACCTCGGAACGTCACTTGGACCAACACCGGGATTTGCACAAGTAGTACAGAAGTGTAGTATGATTACAAACGACCCCATATACACAGTAAGTATCGAGCATAACCTGAACAAGTTGGTGACCAGGCTATGACAAGACACCCAATGTAAACTTGTGCGAGTAATAAGCAGAAAAGTAATAACAATACAGAGAAACGAATAACTACATAACAAACGGAATAAAGAAGCAGATAACAAAGAGCCCCAAAATAACATCACCTCACAACCTCATAAGACAACATGGTACTGGAGCATAACAACCAAGAACTATTACTTAACATCTATTATGTTTCAATGCACGCAAATCGATGCAATATATATATATATATACAGAGAGAGAGAGAACAATATTATTGCGGCGCGCAGTCCAATCCAATACATATATTATTGTAGCATGCAACCAGATCTAATATATATATATATATATATATATATATATATTATTGTGGCATACAACCCGATTCAACATATATAATAATAGTATTGCGTCGCACAACCCGATCAAATATATGTAATAATATTGTTGTGGTGCGCAACCCGATCCAATATATCAGTAACGACCAAATACAGTGAATCTCCATACATAACATAAAAGGGAACTAAAACGCATAATTCTCTAAGGTAATCTGATATAATAGTAGAGTGAAATGGGAAACAAGTAAAGGCAATAAGGCAAGTAAAGGCATGAGACACATAAAAACATCTACCTAATAACATTTAAAAGCTCGTAGCACACAAAGGCGTATAATAACTAAGGTTATGAAATAAGCTAGAACATGAAAATAATAAGGACATTTAACAAGTGAAGACACATATATCAATTAAAACATATCTCAAGTATGAGAACCTAACAAGTAAAAACATGAAAAAATTAAAGCCATGGTATAATTAAATACGTAAAATAAAGTAATACACCTCGTGTACTTAAACTCATCATAGCGCATACACACTCGCCACCTTGCATATAGGTCATCCCCACACATAAATCACGTAGCGAATAGACCAATCATGTCCTAATTTCCACAAATCATGGTAAACCATGATACTTACCGATTTCGGGAACAAGATCAACAGTTCAACACCGCTTTCGCATTAGAACAAGCCCTCAAACAACCCGAATCTAGTTAATTATGGTTCAAACCAATCAAAAACAAATTTAGAAACTACCCTCGTACGAAAAAGATTCGAACTTTAACATAACTGAAAAAATCAGCTAAAAGTCCCGAACCCACATGGTCGAAATTCAAAATTAAAATAAAATTACGATTATTCATTCATCCACGAGCCCAAATATGTAATTTTTTTTGAGATCTAACCTCAATTTGTGGTCCAAAACTTAATTTTAAAGACCCTAGTTTCTAACCAAAATCCCCAATTTCAACTCTTTGAATCTAGATTTGATAATGAAATTCATGAAAAAGTAGTGAAAATTGAACAAAAACAAGTTGATATTGCTAACCTATGAAATTGGAAAGAAATTTCTCTCTAAAAATCTCCTATATGGAGTCCTCAAAAATTGTGTAAAATGAACTAAATCCCGAAATTCCAGTCTTTTACCCAACTACAGGTATCGCAATTGTGAACTCTTGTTCACAATTTAGATTTTCACAAAAGCGAACAATTGATCACAAATGCGATCAGTGTTAGAGCCCCCCCCCCCCCAATGTTGCAAATGCAACATAATGATCACAAATGCGGCCATTAAGACCATCACAAATGTGAAATGCGCATCACAAATAAGAAGCAATCCCCTACTCCCTAGAGTCACAAATACGACAAAACCATCGCAATTTCAAAGATCAACCCCCTCGCAAAAGCGAACATAGCTTCACAAATGTGAAGTTGCCCAGCCCCCTCCAGACACAACAGTTATGCAAAATATTCTGCAATCTATCGAAACTCACCCGAGCCCCTTGGGCTCCAATCCGAACAATCACACAAGTATATTAACATCATACAAACTTTCTTGCAATATAAAATCATCAAAATAACATCTAAAATCAAGAATCGCTCACCAAAACTCAAGATTTTCAAAGTTCAAACTTAAATTTTCAACTTTCCACATAAAGCGTCGAAACGGACTCGGGTCACCTAGGACCCCTACCAAACATACATATAACCAAAAATCATCATATGAATCTACCTTAATCATCAAAATACCAGTCCGGGGTCGTTTACAAAAAAAATGTTAATTGTGGTAAACTGTAGCCACTTCAGCAACAACAAAGACAACAACAACAACCCAATAGGATCCCACAAGTGGGGTCTAGGGAGGGTAGAATGTATGCAGATCTTGGGTTGGACGGTTCCCGTGGATCGGTTGAGTTGGAAAGATGCGGTCCTAATAGTTTAGTTGCGTGAGGACGGATCTCGGAGAGTTCTCGATGGCTTCGGCAATGACTTGAGTCGGTTGGCTGCTATGGGCATAAGGAATATGTTGTACATTATGGTTTTCTCCTGGATGGATATCAAAATTTAATAGAAGGCTGGTATTATTGGATATCATATGTGAAGAACGTGCATTTTAGGAAAGACCCTTGAGTTTTGGTTTGCGGGTGCGTGGCTAGTGGCATGGTGATTATTGGGTTTTGAGGCTTTTGAGGTTTAGGTTTTGTTACACGGGCGGAAAATCTATATGGGTGATTCAGTAAGATGATGGGGTGTGAGTGATGTATCAGCAATTCGATTAGCGTAGTTGTGTTCGGGTATGGAAATTTCGGTATTCTTGAGGTTTAGGGGCGAGATGTCCCCATATGCGGGCTATTCTTATTTGCGGATTGTGAAGGCATATTGAGAATGGGATAACTGATAGCATACATTATCGATAGGTTGCTATGGACTTTTGGGAGGATATTTACCTATTTGGGAATGATCAGGATTTGCGTTGGGGACTATTTGAAAGCTCAACGAGAATATGTATCAGGTCAAGTTTGGGTGCTCTTGTGAGATTGTTATCACAGTTATGTTACCAGGCATAATGGATATTATTTGTGCCCCTGGCCTATGTTATGCGTTACTCTCTTATGCCGTGATGGGCTGTGAAGTTGTATGATTATTCTCCACGCATGTTGTAAATCTTTTCAGGCCTTACGGCGATATAGGCAAGATAGCCCTCGTGATGTTGATTTTCTCACTGCACCTTAGTTGTGCTTGCTTTCTTCCATGTTTTATTATTTCTATTCATTTTGCCACAGTTATACTTTTGCACTCTGTTGTGCTTGACATCAGTATTCATGTGATAAGTGAAACCGAGCACTCTGGCTTGAGGAGTATTTGGGAACGGGTTGCACGGCGCAACAGATGTTATGTGGGATACCCTTTACTTATGTTATATTGTGCTTTGTTTTCACTCTGTGGGATAAGTTTATGAAACTGTACTTTGTTATTGTATCTGTTGCACTTGTTAGATAATCCTCATACCTTGCTTTCCTTCTATTTTGCTTCGTGCCTGGTTATTGCTTGTTGGGTGTACGGACCCTATTATGTGAGAATCTATGTGGTCCCATGATGAGTTGTTAGCCGGGCTGCTGGTATTGGCTGAGAAGAGGTTCTTAGACCTGAGGTTTGCATTATTGTACTGGGTGAGAAGTGGTTGGAAAGATGATGATATTTTCGCTCAGATTTGGGCAATGTCTCTTGAGGGACGTGAGAGTTTCTTGGCTTATTGACTTCATGTGTGGTTGTGAGTTTCTGCATGTTTCTTGTGTAATGGTCAACGTCGTGGAAGTCCGGAACAAGGTTTTATTCAATGTGAAGCATAATGCCGGCATTCAGAGTGTTATTGGGCAGCTATGATGATCAGAAGATATTACTACGGGCATCAGAGTTGTGTGGAACAACATGTGATTGTGCTCTGGGTTAAACTTGTATCTCGGTTCAGCTTGATCAGGTTTGTTCAGTGTGAGGATGCAAGATTCGGGTCCTATGATGAATTTCAGATGTCGAGATTTTGGTTCTGTCATAAAGTTATGGACTAAGGATGAAGCGAGATCTTTAGTTAAATTGCATTGTCAATCCTACATGGGTTTGAGTGATGGGGAATTACCCCCGGGTGTATGTATGGTGAGCTCATGCAGTGGTTTGATGGCTTTGGAACAACTCTTGGCACGTTCCAGGACGAACGTATGTTTAAGTCAGGGAGAATGTAACGACCAGACCGATCATTTTGAGAATTTTCACTTTGCTCGATATTTTGGGGATACAAGTATCTCTGTATGATGTATTAGTACTTGTGTGTAGAATTTCAGTTCATTCCGAGTTGATTTGATATGTTTCGACGCGAGTTTTTTGAAGTCGAAAGTTCATTAAGTTTGATTTGAGGTGAGTTTCGTCGTTTCAATGTTGTTATGTGTGATTTAAGGACTCGAGTAGGTCCGTGACTTGTTATGGGACTTTCTGGTATGTTCGTACGGGGTCCCGAGGAGCTCGGGTGAGTTTCAGATAGGTTTGGGTTGTGTTGCGCTCGTTTTTCTTATGTTTCAACGTCGTTTCTTCAAGCATAAATGGTACCACATTAAACAAATAAGCTTTTATTTATGTTATTATTGAAGCATTAGATCCGTACCGTAATTAAGGAGAAATAGCAAAAAGAATCATCAAATTTGGGCATCCTATGAGGATTTTATGGTCATTTTACTAAGAATATGGCTGCCAGATTTTTCAGATTAATTACGAAATTGCAACTGACTTCGTATTTAAAAATCTGCACTATTTCCAAATATTGAAACCAACATATCTCCTTCATTATAAGGTCAAATGGAGTGATTGAAAATCCTAACTTGACTAAAATTTCACAAGGAGTCTATTGGAGACATCAAAAGCGAGTTTCAGAATTATTTGGTACGCAAAACGAGGCAGAACAACTGGGGAAAATACTTAATATCGAAAGTTTGTTCATTTAGTCATATTTTGAGTTGGAGAACTCATATTTGGATAATGTTTGGAGGTGATATTCAATATATGGATTGGGGTAAGTGTGTTATGCTCGATTTTGGTTATATTTCATAAATCCATCTTCGTTTTAGGCATTTGATTGATGATTTCAAAGTGAAATTTGGGGGTTTTGTCTAAAATTTTATAAAGTGAATTTTTGAGATTTGAATATCGATTCACAGTCACATTTGAGTGAAACTAGTATAGTTTGACTTGTAATTGAATGGGTGTTCAAGTTTTGTAAATTTTATCGGGTTCCGAGGTGTGGGCCCTAGGAGTTGACTTTTGTTGACTTTTTGCAAACTGTATAAGGATCATAGCTTTGTTAACTGAAATTTTTTTCTCTTGCATTGTTTGATATATTTAAATCTTCTTTGGCTATATTTGGCCGAGCGATGGTGAATTGGTAAAGGAAAAGCTAAATTGAGTATTGAGTTGGCCGAATAGTATCTTGTCTAACTTTGTGTGGGGGAAACCACCCGTTAGGAATTGAGTCAATTGTGATATCTTGATATATGAAAGCCGTGTACGCAAGGTGACGAGTGGGTACACAGTTTATATGAGGTATTGACCGGTTAGATTGCGTAGTCTCTTTGCATGCTTTTGAGTAAATTGTCATAAAATGTGGTATCTCTTTGTTAGACTACTCTCACATGCTCTATATGATGTTGTTAGTCCTTATTTGCCTCTTATTTGTTATTTGGCCTCCATATTCCTTGGTTGTTGTCATTTCCTTCGTTATTATCTTGTTACCTCCTAACTATTGAGTTATTCTATGATTACGTGCTTATTTGTTACGAGTCCAAGTTGTTGTGAATACCTGTGTAGTTATCACGTGCCTTACATGTCTTGTTTCCTTGTTAAGGTTGTTTTATTCCTTTGATTATTATGTGGTTCCCTTATTGTTGTACACTCATACTTTTCGTTGTAGAATTACTTGTAATTGAGTTGTTGAATTGTTGTTGATTGATTTATGTTATTATATGATTGGATCGGGTTGCACGCTGTAACAAGAGGAATAAGGGTGAACTACTATTATATAGTAGGATCAGGTTGCACGCTGCAACAGGAGGAACAAGGGAGGATTGATGAGGAGGAATAATGGTGAATATGATTATTCGGTGGGATCGGTTTGCACGCCGCAACAGGATGAATAAGGGTGGATTGATATATTAAGGGTGAACTATTATGTTGATAATGATATATGGTGGGATTGGGTTGCACGCTGTAACATATATATACTATTTACTTTTATAGTAATTGTTAAGGAGGAATAAGGGAGGATTGGTGGATCGGGTTTCACACTGCAACATATATATATTATTTACTTTTATTGTAATTGGTACGGAGGAATAAGGGAGGATTGGTGGGATCGGGTTGCACGGGGCATCATATATATATTATTTACTTTTATAGTAATTGTTACAGAGGAATAAGGGAGGATTAGTGGGATCAGGATGCGCGCCGCATCAATATACGTGTTTATGTATTCTTCTCTAATTGTGTAAGTTATTCGGTAGTTTTAATTTCACTTAAGGATTTGTTATAGCTGCATACTGATAAGACATTCGAGTTATGTATTTATTTCTTCAAATTACCGATTTTCAAAGTGAATTTACTATGTTGAGTCATTACATCCTTCCCTGCCGAGTCATTAGTAAGATAGTATTTTAAAAATAAAAGAATTAATATCATGTTATCATGTGTGGCTTTAAGTCAGAACCCACCAATTATTTCTATACCCATCATCTCTACTAGTTGCCATATTTTACTTCAACTGTTTTCTCAACTTAATCTTCTCAACCTGTCTGAGGTTTTATTTTACTTACAAAGGAATTACTATTATGTTTTAAACTAATAAACTCTATATTAAATGCAATAGTTATAATATGTTGAATTTTAATTGAAAAAGAAATGTTATTTTCCTCACTCAATTGATTTCTAAAATCAAACCTCATCTTTTTCACGGATTCCCTATTTGGTCTAAAAACTATAGATTTAGTTCATGATATATATATATATATATATATATATATATATATATATAGGTATATATGAAATCTCTTGAACGTCTTAAGTAGTAATTGGCACGGATATTATGTATGAAGGGCACGTGGATGTCACTGTGTGATGGGAAGATGTCGGCACAAGGTGTCGTGTGTGTTGAAGAGTTGTTGAAATTATTGGAATCGTGTTCTAGAAACACTTGTTCGGTTGATTTGATATTTTTCCCCTACCTGAGCACATTTACACTTAGCCGTATCCCAAATATGTCGTTGTTTGATTTACTTGGTGGATTCTCGTTGCCATTCGTGTTTCTTTTTCCTCTTATCGTTACTAATTCTTGCAACTCGATATCCTTAAGCTATCGGTATTACTTTGATAGTCCTTTCTTGTTAGACTTGAGACATATCCTGCAGGTTTTATATATATTTGGTAGTGTGTCGACCTGTCCTGGTCACTACTCTACTGAGGTTAGGCTTGATACTTACTGAGTACTTCGGACCGGGTCGATATTGATATTTACGCTCGATGTGGCTGGAGACTTCAAGGTGTACCTGCTGGGCGTTCGCAGGCTCTGAAGTCATTTTCTATTGTATTCATTTCCATTGTTTCATTTATTTCCGAAAGTGAGGTATTTCTTATGTATAACTACTCCTAGAAAGGCTTATGACTTGTACTATCGGTTTTGGGAATTGTAAGTTTATGGAGAATTCAATTTCTAATGTTGTTAGAAGCTATTTAATTATTGTTATTCAGTATATGTTAGGCTTTACCTAGTCCCTAATACTAGGTTCCATCACGATACCTAACGGAGGGGAATTTGGATCGTGACAGTTAGCAACCTCCCCTCTAAATCCTGATCTTTACCCTTTGTCAAGGCTCCCCACCTGATCCTCGATTGACCCTGAACAAGCATCCTCTTCCTCTTAATCATGATACCGATGTCTATCACTAAGAGCCTATGTTGTGATGCTAGGGTCTCGCTTGGATAACCTTGCAATCCTCGAATATCCCCCTATCGCTCCTCCTGAGGAGAAGATAATCAACCTAAGCCTTAGCCACCATACTTCGGAAAGTAGCCAAATTCTCCTCCCTCTTCAGAAAACTGGAGTTCGGGATCACAACCTCAAAAGCTCTAGAGAAATTCAATAGTAAAATACCTTCTTCGTTCCTATCCCCAAAGCCGAAGCCGCCATGAACCTCGCCATACCCACCAGCAGACAACCCAATATGACAATTGAAATCCCCTCCTACAAATAACTTCTACGTAGGCGAAATATCACGCACCACCTCATCCAACCCCTCCCAGAAGCGCCTCTTAACCTCCTCATCCAAGCCCGCTTGCGACGCGTAAGCGTTAATGACATTCAGGGTGATCCCTCAAACTACTAGTTTAATACCCATTAATCTATCATTCACCCCCTAACCTTTACCACTGACTCTCCGAGTTCCCTACCCACCAAAATACCCACTCCATTCTTACCCTTCCTGACCCCCGAGCACCATAGTTTAAACTCGTGTACATCCCTCGCCATCGATCCTACCCACCTAGCCTGCACACAAGCTATATTTACATTCCTCTTTTGGAGAATCTTCGCCAACACTATAGACTTGCCTGTCAACGTCCCTATGTTCCATGATCCAACTCTCAACTTATAGGCCCCTTTGTTCCTCTTGTCCCTTTTGGGTCCCATCCCCACCCCCTGCCCTACCCCTCCCCCTCCCACACTACCCTCTATCCCCGAGGACATGACGTTACACTACCATTATAGACCACAGTCACGATACCTACGGTAGATTAGGGGAGAACGCTAACAAAAAACAAACAATAGACCAAACATGACGGAAACAAGTTGTAACATCAGACACGCTACAAGAATGACTAAATTGTACGAACTACGACGATGGTAAATAGATAATTCTTTTAGAGTTATGACAAGTGTAGAAATAGAATAAAATATGTAAATAGATAATTCTTCTAGAGTTATGGCAAGCGTAGAAGAATAATAAAATCTGTAAAGAGTGGTGGAAGCAAGTCTATAAAATTCTTGCACTTTTAATTTCAAAAAGGTGTAAGGGACAAATAGAAAATGTTAGAGAAATATCTTTTTTTATTTACTTATATAAAACTTGTGATACATATAACATGAAGCTTTAATTTATCTATAGAAAATGCACGTTGCAATAAAATCTGCAGTGTAGAAACTAAATTAAACACTTGGACAAAATAGGAATAAAACATACACAATAACAGATTATAAGGGAGAAGAAGAAGAAAAATAACAGGGTCCCGGCGGCGACCAGGTCGCCGGATTCGCTATTGCTAGGGTTTGGGAGCAGGGAAAAAAGGCGGAAGAAGAAGAGAAGGTCGGGGAGAGAGAAATAGAAAAAGAGAATAGAGAGAGGGGCTTACCTTGTCTCCTTCTGGTCATCGGCATCGGCGCTGGAGATATTCTGCGGTAAAGTTACCGTTAGACAAAGAAGGTCGGAAGAGAGAGAGAACACGAACCATGTAAATTCTAGCCACTTCCAAAAACAAAAATCACATTTCCTTTAAAAAAATGCATTTAAACTTTCCAAAAATCATCACGGACCATGCACGCAAGTTATAATTCTTCAAATAAATCTATGGAAGGTCTCGAAACACACAAAAAGAAACTAGTACTCAAAAAACCTATCGGGTCGTCACAGTAACGGCTAGCCAATCGTTTTGTATATTTGAGCCTCTTCCCTCTATATGATGCTTCCCATATGTTTGTTTGTTTTTTTATGACTTATGGTGATGGTTGGTTTGGTTTAGGGAAGGCTTGAGGTGAATTGTGAATACTTAATCTCATGTTGGAAGCTTAAGTTGCTAGAGTTGACCAAGGTTTGACTTTTAAAGAAATGACCTCAGATTTTTCAATTGATGGTTTCAATAGCTCTGTATGAAGATTTTGAAATTGGGTATATGTTCGAATCTAGATTTGGAGGTCCCTATTAGGTTTTGACTCCATTACCGAAAGTTGGCAATTTGGCGGAATAGAGAGCTCATAGTTTGACAGAGAGTTGATTTTGGTGTTATTGGACACTGATTGATGTTTCGAGACTTGGAATATGTCTATATGGTTGAATAGCACTAGTGTACAAAGTTTGATTGAGTTGGGGTGTTTAAATTGGAATTGAATAATTGTTTGGAAATTTATGAACTTAAGAGAAATTCTATTAGATTCGATCCTCGATTCTTTGTTGTAATGTTTCCAGATGTGTTTTGAGGCCTTGGATAGATACGAATAGTATTTATGGACTTATTGGTATTGTTGAATTGAGTCTTGAGGGTCTCCGATTGGTTTCGGCGCGTTTGAGATTTTAGGAATTGATTAGTGTGATGTTGGATTTGTGATGGGTTTCACGGGCTATGGAATGGCTCTACAGTCCACACATTAATTTTGCAACGGAAGGGGATTTTGGAATGGATGGTTTCACGGTGAGTTTCTTGCACCACAGAATGGATCTACAGACTGCATATTGGTTTCGCAAAGGCTGGAAAGTTTAGCCTGGTTTGGTCCGCGATTGATTCCACGGACCGAGGAATGAACTTATTTTAGGCATGGGCTATTTTGCAGTGCTGGGATGTTTTTTGGCATGGGCTATTTAAGGTCAAATTTTGCAATTTCTTATTACATTCCACGACTTTTGGAGCTTATTTTGAGGAGTTTGAAGCTAGGGTTTCACACATTCCTGGGGTAAGTGATTCTACACTAAATCTATGAAATTTACAAGGAATTAACATTAGATATAACATCAAAACATGGATTTGAACCAAAAATAATGGGTTTTGTCTACAACTTAAGAGAGTATATTTTGGGAATTTGAGGGGTCCTATTTGGAATCGGTTTTAAAATCTAATTACATATTTGGACTCGTTGAGTTATGAATACTCGGTATCTACCCCTTGACTCAGGTTCTTACCAAGTGAACTCCGGTTTGCTTTTGGGGATTTGTTAAAGATTAGAATTTTTTTATTTGGAGTTGATTTCTATTGTATTATTTGATTTTCTTAAGTAATTTTGACTAGATTCGAGACGTTTTGAGGTGTATTTTGAAGGGAAAAACTATTTTGGAAGCTTGAAGTTGTTATGGGTTGTAGGTAAGTCTCTTGTGTATCTTTGTTAGAAGGAATTTAACCATAGGTGATTTATTTGCTACTTGTTGCTTGATTTACGTGCTTCGTATATGCGAGGTGAGGAGCATATACGCGTAGCGAAGTTATGGCCTTAGCCGGATAGAGTTAGGCTTATGATTTTACTTAGTTGATCTGTATGAATTGTTTATTCGTATCCGTTGATTCTATGATTACGTTATGAAACTTATCTATCATTAGAAATCATGTTTAGGGTTTGGCTTGTTTTGGCTACAATCATGTTTTACTTTTACTTGGGTTACAATTTAGTGATTATTGGCTCTTGTTGTTCATATTTGATATCGTGATCGGACTTAAGACAATTAAATGAACATGTTGAACTATTATGAAAAATTGAATTATATGATTATCCATGAACATCTCTTATTCGTGTTATTATTCTTCCGCATTTATTATATTATTTTTGGTGTATCTTTATCATATTATCGTACATGCACATACAAGAGGATGGATGGCTAATGAGGAAAGTTGAGAATTTTGGCATTAAGGACATTGTGAATGAATATGGATATTGTTTATGATTGGATCGGATTGCACGCCACAACCATTTTTGGATATGATTAATTCCTATGGATTCAGGTGATTACCCATGTTACTTTAAGCCTTGTGAGCGCAGGCACCCATATTGATGTTTAGTTTGGACACTTGGCCAGTGTCATGTACGCGGATGTGTGTTGCGAGGTATTGGAAGTGGATGATTGAGCATGCATTTGCATCTTAGTTTCATGCATGTAGCTTTTTTATAAACCTTGATTTACTCATATCATGATCTTGAAGAGAACTGAGATATTGATGTTGTATGATCTATACCTGAAAAGCATGTCTAAATTCCTGATTTTACTGTGCTTATGCTTTTGTACTCATTTGATGACATCATACCTTATCTCTTGTTCTATTTTATGCTTTACCTTCTTATTAACTGATTAGTAAGTGTTAGTGTCGACCCTTTTTCACTATTTCTTCGAGGCTAAACTTGATACTTGCTAAGTAATGTGGTTTTGTACTCATACTATACTTCTACATATTTTATGCAAATTTTGAGGCCGGTACCAGTCGTACCTATCTAGCTACCTAGGAGCTTACATTGGAGACTTATTGGTGAGCTTCCCTCTTGTTCGATCTGCTGCACATGGAGTATTTATCCCTTGATTATCTATTTTCTCCTTTGTTTCTTATAGACAGATGTTGTTATTCAATAGACACGGTTCACTCTTATTATTAGATGCTCTAAACTGGATTTTAGGGATTGCTAGATAGTTCTGATCGTGTGTAGACCATGTCTCGGATATTTATGTATTGATACTAGTGTTGGGATATTTTTACTTTCAAATTTGTTTCATATTCTGTTAAATGAATTAATAATATGGATTTTATTAACGTTATTGGGTCCTGGCTTCCCTAGCAAGCACGTTATGCAACATCATGACCTTTGGTAGGAATTTGGGTTGTGACATGTGTACAAATCAAAATAGTAAGTCTTGATTGGTCTAGAATGTTTTAGAGGCATTTCTTTGTTAGCCATGATATGTCTTTTTCCCCTGCTAATATTTTATATCTTAGTTTACCCTTTTAAACCTGTAATTTATTTTTTTGGCAATCACTACCTGACCATTTGGTTTGAATTGACCATCTTTTTGAACGTTTCACCTGTAGTGATTACTGGAATTTATGATGATCTTTTGAAAGATAAGTAGAGTTTTGGTTGTGTTTTTGAGTGGAACCTGTTAAATAGGAGAAAGGGTGCATTGTTATAAAAGAAAGGTGAGGTCTATTGCTAGTAGTAGCTCTTGCTTTCTTTATGCTAAAAGAAATAGGGATGTGTAGATACTATATTCAAATGTATCCGACCCGTCACGCAGCTTACGTAATAATCAAGTAAAGTCTTACTTGATGTTGGAATATGTGAGATTGGTACGTATTGTATGGCACATGAATTTATTTTTAAGAGTGAGTAAATTTTTCCTATTTAAAGTCCCTAATTGTTACTTGAATTAATGTGTGTGGTACTACCCTATGTTGTTTGTTGTGAGGACACATGACTTGTGAAGAATAAGGGATGCCTTTGGCCCTAGTTAGCGAGTTTTTTAGAAAAAAATTGGTGATTTTGAGTTGAGTCTTGAGGCTCACATGTTACAATAGGGTGCTTTCTCTATTTTAAAGATTCTTAAAATGTCGAGTTAGGAGAGTTGCTTTAAAAGGCAGTTTTACTTTGAAGTATAGTTTATTTTGCTCCGGGACAAGCAATGGTATTAGTGTGAAGTGTTGATGGTAGGCCAGAGATATAATATTTTGGCCACATTTCACGTATTATTGATTGAAATTTAATTGTGTTTAAGCTGAAATACAAGGAATTCATACTTATTACATGATTTCTATTGCGTATGTTGTGATTCTGAGCTTAGATATAATTTGGAGCTAAAATGTACAATATGAAACTTCGAAATCAGAGTAGAAGTTAACAGAATTATGTCGGGATCAAGTTAGAAGGTCGAGGACGAAGTGCATGTGCAAAAAGTGGAAGAAAAAATGATCAAGTCTAAAAATAGGCCTACCAAAGTGAGAAGGTTGCCGTGTGGGACGAGGTGGCTGCCCAATTTCGTCGTCAGGCAGCAAAGATATTATGCCACGCAGTATTACGTCGATGTTACGCCCCGCAGTATTATATTACGATAATGTTATGCCCTGCAGTATTATATTACGATAATGTTATGCCCCACAGTATTATATTACGACGATGTTACGCCCCACAATATTATACGTTGAATTTGTCGTAAGTTAATCGACGCAAGTTCGGGAATGAGATTATAAGCATTATGCTATTTCAAACAAGTTATAAGTAAATTTGTGACGGTGAGAGGGCAAGCGAATCGAAGAAAATGAGTTTCATTGAAGTTTTTCAATTTGGGATAAAATACGGCCCGAGCTATAATACCCGGTGTTTATGGACTAGTGCCATACAAGATACCACATGACTATGATAGTAAGGTGTATAAGGTATGTTAAAAGTGAGTAGCATTTCATGTAATTTGAGATAATTCTTAATTATGTGGATAATTAGTTAATTATTGGTTAATGGGGGATAAGCAAGTGAACTAAGGATTAGTGGATGATTAATTAAGGACCTTGGATAAGACCAAGGAACCCTTAACGTGGTAGCCAATAAAGCCAAGGATTGTGACTCTTAAGTCCATAAAATAGGTGTCACATTTGGAAAATTTTTGTGGCTTAATCATCACAAAAAGGTGGGACCCACAAATATCAAAGATAAGAGATTAATATACATAAGTTAAGAGGGAAATACATAAGTCTTCTAAGCTAACAGATGAAGCTCATAATTTCAAGGATCTCTTTATTTCACTAAGGCATAAGACCTCTAATTCACAAAGAGAGGTGAATTAGAATTAAGCAAAGTAACGGATCTTCAGCAAAAATTTCATATGAAGTTATACTTCATAATAGCAACGGGATTTGGAATTCTAAGAGAGCAAGGTACAATCTTTCTCAAGAACATCATACGAATTTTTTCCTACTTCAATCCGCCATTACGTGTTTCGTCGCTAAAGACGTGTGTTAGAGAAATTATCAAGAGAATTGGTCTAAGTATGTTAAGATTATCCCTTCTTTCCTTTTGTCATGATCCATATGATACAAATGAACAAGCAAATGTACAACTTTCATAAATGACTATACTCATAGAAATACAAGAGATGCCTATGTTCTTGATTCCCCATGTGTCCTATTGTTCTATCATCTATTCATGGGTCTCATAAAATACGTATGTTGGTAAAGTTTACTTCATGATATTATTCAAAGGCATAATGGTCTTATGACATTCCGAGAGATTTTATTGATGTACTTATCATGCATTGTATTCATTTATACGTGTACATTGACCCATGGCCATATGGCATTGTATACGGGTATATATGTATATTATATGTATATGGGATATGGGAAAAGGTTATAGGGTTAAATACGCACCACTACCTGATCAGTTGGTATATGTTGATGATTTTACCCAAAGTGGCCGAGATCATATGATGGGATGCCCTCAGAGGCTTGATGATGTTATGAATGCATGTACCTATGCACGACATGACATTCATACGCATATGCATGACACTATAAGTATTTCATGATTTACAGAGTTATCCAGACTTACAGGTTGAGTCATTAACTCCATATTTCTTCCATGTCTTTTATATACTTATTTATGTGCCTTACATACTCGGTGCATTATTCGTACTAACGTCCTTTTTGTTGGGGACGGCGCATTCATGCCTGCAGGTATAGACAATCAGTTTGATGAGCCATAGTAGATGAGGTTAGCATTCAGCGAAGGATCCGTAAGACTCTACCTCTTTCGTAGTGCAGCCGAGTTTATGAGTCATCGTGTCAGAATTTTGCTACGAACTTATGAGGAGACCGGTACCCTGTCCCATTTAATATCAAATACTCTTAGAGGCTTTGTAGACAGAGGTTCACTTTGTACAATATGTCAGAGGCCTTGACGGCCCATATGTATTCATGTTTTAAGAAAAATGGTTCATTGATACAGTGCTTCCCCACTTATAGTTATACATTACGAGTTGTGGCCATGTTGGCCCAGTTACCAATGACAGTACGATAAGAAATATATGTCACGTTGTTACTCGGTTGAGCAAGACATCGAGTGCCTACCGTGACCCTTTGGTTTGGATCGTGACAAAAATACAAAGAATTCAACTGCTCTAATAAAATGGCCTACCAAGTCGTGCTTGACCCCATGGTACACGAGGGGATAACTCAAATTGTCATCATGCAGCAAAAAAATAAAGCAAGGCAGCACAGAAAGCACCTTGCCATGTCGTTCTGGGTAACGTGTTCTACGGTGTGGCAAGTTTATTTCGGACCTATGCAACCTTATTCTGTCTCATTGACATGTTTCACAGTAATGTTCATAGAGTTTTTAGTCATTATATTTCTTGTAACAAGAGTTTATTTGAAGGAGCAATCTTAACTTTGAGAATAATCTGTGTTTACCTTGAAAATGGTAATTACAATTATATTTGATTATGTGGTTCTAAAAATACGTGATTTATTTTAATACCAGTTTTTTAGGCCGAAGATGCTAGGTGAGAAGTGAAAAAACAAAATAAGAGATAAGGGAAGTGAGATTAAGAAAATAGAGCAGTGGAGAGACGGGGTCTCGATCTTGGTCGAAATGGACCTCGAGGTCGAGCTCAAGAGCTTGACAAGGGGATGTCGAGAGTGATATAGCAGTATTGAAAGCCTCGAAGATGACCTCTTTGTGGTTAATAACGAGAAATAAATAAAGAGGAACTGATGAACACATAAATGAAGGGCAATAAATAAATGAAACAAAGATATAGAATGTTTGAGTTAGAGAGCAGAGAGTGTTCTTGTTCTTGTATTGAATATCATATGTCTTACAAAGTGACAAGGGTCCCTTTTATATATGAGGGGGAATCCCAACATAGTACATGTGTAATTATTACAAAATAGAGATGGCTAGTACATCCATTTAATGTCACGGTACGGGCATGTACTATTTTGCGTACTTGGTCAGCTTTAACCATGTGCCTTTTGGGGATTTCCTGCCTTTCCATGATAGTCTTCGATCTACACTGCTCTGGGTCGAGAACCCTCTATGTTCCCCCTCGATTCAAAAACTCGAACATTCGAGACTTCGAAGTTCCGTAATGATAGTAGTAGCCGGATACAGATAGTCCCCGTGTTTCTTAGAGTGAAGTGATAAGAAATGGTCTTGACTTCTTGCCTCTTCGACTTCCCGCCTTTCCACGAACCGTTATTGGTTCGACCTTTCCGCTTCAATTCATTCCCAAAGGGCCTCTATAAATACTTCAATCATTTTCCCTTTCATGATTTTACATCTTCTTCAAACCTTCAAACTTTTACTAAGTGTTTCCCACTCTCATCCTTTATCTGCGTTTTCTTCTTCGTCTTCTCTTTTCCAAACTCAGTTATAACCATGGCAAAAACCTCCAAAATGGTACCTTAAAAGGAGGGAGCCGCTTCTTCATCACGCCCGTCTAAGGGAAAGTCAAGAACTCATCCTACCATTGAGCAATGCATCCCTGGCCCTTTCGAGACCATCTCCGATTTCACGATTGAAAAACCCCCTTCTACACCGGGTCGATGTAAGCCCATGTATCGATATATAAGTGTAGCATCTGATACAGAGAGGGTAAAACTTAACTACCGTTGGGGGGAGGCGACCCGAGTAGAAATCCCTACAGCTGACGAAAGCATAGTCAGGCATAATGCTAGATTTCTCAGCGTATATACATACCCTTTTACCTTAGGCCCCATAGATTCTTCCTCTCCACCGATTGACCCGGTGATTCTCGACTTTTGTCATCAATACCGAGTGACACTCAATCAGATCTATCCTTCGTTTTGGAGGATAGTATATATGATTCGGCACATTACCAACACGGTCGAGGGAATGACTTTCACCCTCGACCATTTGATCAGATTATACAGCCCGCGTCTCTTCAGCGGGGGCCTGATTAAACTACACCATCGATCTGCCCAGGCATTCTTTGCCTGCATCGACAAGGCTAAAGATCGGGGATGGATGAGCTGATTTTTTAGAATAAAAAATTTGGACATCATCCCTGCTGATAGAATGTCGTTCCCTGAGGAATGGAAATGAAATGTAAGTACCCATGAATTGAGTATGTTTTTCCATCTCTTTTTCTCTTGACTGATTTTCTTATAATTTTGTAGCCACCGTTTGGTTTCCCGAAGCGGTCTAGGACCTTCCGAGGTGGGTCAAACTTTTGGACTCCGCTTTCCATACAATAAACGCATATGGTGTGAGCTGGCTAAAACACGGTGGTAGGCTAAGAACCACTGTATGCTCTTGTCGTTATTGTTTTCTCATTATTTGTAAGTATATTTGATGGTGGTGTTTTTTCATTTAACACGCTTGTGCAGGCCTTGGTGAAGGTGTGTTGATGAGACCACCCCTACATGGTGAGAAAGAGGCACCGAAGACCGCCAAGGACAAGAAAAGGAACAAGGAGGCCTCGGTGGAGTCTCCAAAATCCAAAAGGGAAAAGGCTCGGAAGCCCAAGACCGATGCCATGGTCTTATCCTCAACGATCGCTGAGAGCATGTGAGCCGATGAAGAGAGTGATGATACCAAATGGAAAAATGAAGCACTGATGCTTCGAGAGTTGTGGGGCGGTCGTCTGTTGAGTTGGAGGCAGTCGATGCAGACCCGCCCTATGTTAAGGAGACCTTCGAGGAGGGTTCGGGTGCAGTCCCCGAGACGCTCATCGGACATGGCATAGTCCGTGTTGATGAGCTCGGAGGGCTTGCTACTGGAGCTTTTCGGGGTAGGGAAGAAGCCTCGATGGAGGCTGATGTTTCCAGTGGATTTCACTCGGGCCCGTCATTTTCTCCAGGGAGATACGAGATGCAAAAGTCAGAAATGTTCCTGGTTTGGAGACCTCTTGTGGAGAGTATGATGCATTTAGAGACTATTTTGAAGGTGTAGAGGAGGAGACCGATGTTGATGCCCTCGTTTCCCTCGAGGAGGCCGAGAGGCTCCAAAAGCAGGTGACATTCTCGAAATAATATGTTGTTCTTTGATTTTATATTGTTGCTTTCTGATTTTCTTCCTCTATGTTGCAGGTCAAGAAGCTATATGACCAAGCCTTCTCCAAGATGCAAGATGAGTTGACTCATTGTGGAGAGGACCTTGAGAAGCTTATGTAGGAGTCAGTTGAGCTGGAGGCTCTATGTGCCCGAAAAGAGGAAGGAATTGATCAACCTCCAGGCAAGCTCGGAGAGAGCGCTCCGAGAGAGGGTCGACTTCATCGAGAAGGTATTCTGGTACCCACAATTTTATTTTCAATTGTGATTCTTGGTGTTGATCGACTTATTTTCTGTGCTTTTCAGATTAGGCAGAAGGATGCCCTAGTGGAGCGGCTCTGAGAGGATGTTGTGGCCAAGGACGCCGAAATCCTTGAGTTGGGTCGGCTGAATGATGTCGTGGCTTCGTAGAGGGACGCGCTTCAGGGGAAGCTATCCTCGATCCAATGCCTTCTTCGAGGTGCTCAGGAGGAGGTTGTTGCACTATCTGCGGCCAAGTCTGAGGCCGATGAGTTTGTCTCCTCGTATAAAAGGGATGATGCTTCTACGAATGACCAGGCCAGGGAGATATTCGAGAAGGCCGAGCTAAAACTGGCCCGGGCAGTCGCTCATGCCCACACACAAGCTAGAAGTTCGAGGAGGTGAGCACTAAGGGTGTCGCTCTCTCTGCCGAGATCGAAGAAGCCAGGGGACCTGGAGGAAGAATCGGCAATGCCGAATACGTCAAATGAGGGCTCTGAAAGAGGCTCGGGCAGCAGCGAAAGCGAAGAGTAGATTTTACCTACTATTTAGCTTTTTCCTTTTCTGCATATGGGACCCTCGGGGGGAATTTTTGTAGAAATACCCTTATAAATGCACTTGTGAAATAAAATATCTCTTTGTTACATATCTCCCCAACTTTTCCCTGCAATGCTTACGCAAAACTTGACTTCAAGCTTCGATTTTAGCCCTTCGAAACCCGTACTTGCAATAGTAAAATCCCTCGAGATCGGACACCTTCTCGAGGCTAAGTCAGCATGGGGGCTTCGATCCCTTGAACCTGTGTGACAGTGTCATTTGTGTGACATGACCGTGAAGTGACCGAGGTGGCCTCGCCGGTACACTTCCCCAAAAGTTATGACAACTTTTTCAGAATTAAATGGATTTCAAAGTAGTTGAATAGCCACCGCTTGCTCTATATATATATTCTTACTTCCTCTTCATTTTAAGTCTTGCAACTTTGCAAAACTAGCTTTTCTTTCAACGTTCTCTTCCCTTCCTCATCTTGTGAAACTTGTTTTCATTTATTCCTCTTTACCTTTGCTTGAGTAGTTATGGCTGTCGTGCCCGAATCCATTCACCGAGAAGAGGAAAACCTTACCTTTGCATCTCGCCCGGCAGGTGGTACACCGCCGGCATACGGCAAGTTAACCTCGAGTTGCTTTGTTTTGAAGAAAGATTTTGCACTAGAGAAACCCTTCAATGCCCCGGGCCATCGATAGCATGCGTCGAGGTTCATCCGATCGATAGAAGAAAACCACCTCGAGGCCGTGAGGAGAGACTCGGATGGGGAGAAAATATGATGGTGCAGATACCTTCCCGAGAAGATAATATCATGGCTCATGGGGAAGGATTCTTGAACGTGTATACGTACCCATTTACATTGGGTCCCCTCGACCGCCTTGTGCTCGAATTTTTCCTAAGGTATTGAGTCACTCTGGCTCAAATCCATCCGTCCTTCTGGCGGATAGTGTTGATGATGAGGAACTTTACCGAAAAGGCTAAGCTCGAGTTCACCCTTAGCCACCTTATCAGATTATATCGGCCTCTGCGTTGTTGAGGCCTGATTGCGCTACGACGCCGATCCACCAAGCCCTTTATTGCCAGCAACGAGGAGGATCAGAAACAAGGATGGATGAGTCAGTTTTTCCGAGTGAGGACCGTCGATATCATTCCTGCAGAGTTCCTGTCGTTCGCCGAGAAATGGAACTTCAAACATAAGCTACGTCGTAAGATGTTTCTTTCTCTTTCTCAGTGGTCCCATGGATGCCTGAAGATATCCCCCATCTTGCGTACTGGACTTGAAGGCTGGCAGCTTCGTCGTCCTATGATGAACGCAGGTGGCGAGATATGTAGAAGGGTAGATGGGAAGCAAAGCACCATGGTATGAGCCAAGTGATTTCCTTTTGAGGAATGCTTCCTTTTATGTGTATTAACTCCACTACCGCAGGTGTTGGTGGATTCTCAGAGATGAGGTCGTTCCCCTTTGAGGAGAGAGAAGGACCATTGGCTTTAGAGATGAGGGGGGATAATAAGCGAAAAAGGTCCTCGGTGGATGAGGACATTCTCACCGAGGCGGGGCCTGTTCAGAGACACAAAGGAGATGCTGTCGTTGGAGAGGACTTCATATGCGTTGGTTATTTTGTGGATATCAGCTCTCCTCGGGAGGACTGTTCTTCTTCTACGGCTCGAGCCAGGGGGCTTCTTGAGTTTACCGATATTGCAAGGCCCGAGACATCTAGTTTTGAGGGAGAGAATCCTCGAGAGGGAAAGAGAAAGAGTCCTCCACCATCATCTACTTCTTTACCTTTGAGGGACGTTCGAGGCCCGGGGCCGCCCGAACCATGTGGGGTCTCGAGTGTTCATGCCCCTACTGAGAGTGGTTCAACTGGGGCCGATGGGGCAAGGCCAGTAGACGCATGCTCAACTTTTTAGGAGGCTCAACGGCTCCGTTCCGAGGTGAGTTTTGATCAGCTTTGTTGTCTTTTCAGCTATGAATCTTCATTCTTTGAACTGAAGCTTCTTTTCCGTAGCTTTTTGACAAGCTCAGACTCGTGCTGCTTCGTTGTAATACCAGGTTGCGGGAAGCTTTAGGTAAGGAAAAATATCTCAGGCTTCTTTTCAATAAGAAGATGAAAGAGTTGATACATCTTCGGTCGGAGATGCATCAGAGTCAAAACTATGAAGGCAATCTTGAGCGTCAGGTAACCTTATCCTGAAGGAGTACATGCTTCGTTTCCTGCTTTTAGAAACTAATGTTTCGGTGCTTCAGCTGCAAAGAAAAATGGAAACTCTGGAATGAATGCCTTTGGGGCGAGGTTGGGCAAGTGAATTCTGAATTCCATGCGTTGAAGGCGGAGATAAGCGTTCATGTTGTGGCCCAAAGGAATGCCTTGGCCAAGGCCTCTTCCCTAGAGGTACAACTTCGTAATGCTCGATAAAGTAGCTCGATTCAGATGAGCAGGATTGCCAAACTCGAGACTTATATTTTTATATGAAGGCCGAGGTCGTGGACGCCCGGGCTGAAGCTGAAGAAGTTCGAGCGAAGGTCGATAAGAAAGTGGTCGTTTATTTGAAAGATGATACTGATGCTCGGGCTGAGCTGAGAGGAGCTTTTCGACAGAGAGAGGAGGGGCAATGAGTATGCCCGATGTAGGTCTCGGATGGAGACTCTCGAAGAGATTCACTCTAGGGGCTTTGATCTCTCGAAAGAGATAAAGCAGGACAAGGCGGATGAGATCGACGCCGAGTTTTTCCTTTCTTCTTGTGCCGATGCTGATATTTGAAGGCTTCCGAGGGAGCAGGTCCCTAGATCAGACTAGTTTTTCCTTCCTTGTTCTTTGTAAAGACTCCTGTGGGAGCATTGTAAATGCATATTTGTAATACACATATATATACGAAAGATTCTTTGGTTTCTCTAATTTACTTGTCGATAATTAGCCCAATGAGTGTGACTTTGAGATGAAACCCTTGGGGTTATAAATTGGCCCTGAGGCTTTTTAGGCTGCCGACTTGGGCTCTTACGCATTTGGCCCTTAGGCGCTTTAGTTAACCATTTTGGTCTCAGTCTTCGAGTCGGGTTTCGACTCGATCTCATCAACCCTTAGGGTCTTAAATCGACCCTGAGGCATTTTGGGTCGGTACGACCGGTAGCTGGCGACTTGGGCTCTTACGCGTTAGGTCGGTACGACCTTCAGTGTAGCTGGCGACTTGGGCTCTTACGCATTTGTCCCTGAGGCGCTTTAGTTAACCATTTAGGGCTTAGTCTCCGAGCGGGTTTCGACTCGAGCTCATCGGCCTTTAGGTTTTTAAATCGGCCCTGAGGCGCTTTGGGTCAGTACGACCTGTAGTTGGTGACTTTGGCTCTTACGTGTTAGGTAGGTATGACCTATGGTGTAGGTTGCGACTTGGGCTCTTACGCTTTAGGCCGATATGACCTTTAGTGTAGCTGGCGACTTGGGCTCTTACTCTTTAGGTCGGTACGACCTTTAATCGGTTCTTTTCGAAGTTTTTTCGAAGTAATTGGAGGCCTGTGATTTTATGGCGACAGTCGAACGTCTCCGAGTCGCGTTATTTTGGTTGGAGCCTTATGACGGTGGTCATCATATTTGGTCGTAGCCTTTAGTCCCCGAGTGAGGTAGCCTCGGCGTCTATATCGAGGGTATGCCTTTTTAGGGGTCTTACAAGTTTGATATATAGCCCTGACTTTGACATCGGGATTATGCCTTTTTAAGGTCTTACAAATTTGTGCATGCCTTGATTGAGGTCTTACAGTTTTGACGTTGACTCATGGAGGGCTTGCATTGGTGCCTTATGGAGGGCCTATGATCTCGAAGTTGCCGGCCCTGAGGTTTTACGGCTTCGAGTTAGATAGCTTGATGAGCCGACAGTCGAGGATAGTCCTCGAGTCGGAGTTGATATTTCCTCATGGAGGGCTTACATCGGTGATATTTCCTCATGTAGGGCTTACATTGGTGATATTTCCTCATGGAGGGCTTACATGCTTGAAGTTGCCGGCCCTGAGGTCTTATGGCTTCGAGTTTTTGATGACTCGATGGGGTGACTGTCGAGGACAATCCTCGAGTCGGGGTTGATATTGCCTCATGGAGGGCTTACGGGCTCGAAGTTGCAGTCCATGAGGTCTTATGGCTTCGAGTTTTTGATGACTCGATGGGGTGACTGTCGAGGACAATCCTCGAGTCGGGGTTGATATTGCCTCATGGAGGGCTTATATTGTTGATATTGCCTCATGGAGGGCTTACGTGCTCGAAGTTGCAGTCCATGAGGTCTTATGGCTTCGAGTTAGATAGCTTGATGAGCCGACAGTCTAGGGCAGTCCCTGAGTCGGAGTTGATATTACCTCATGGAGGGCTTATGATCTTGAAATTGCCGACCCTGAGGTCTTATGGCTTCGATTTTTTGGTGACTCGATGGGGTGACTGTCGAGGACAGTTCCCGAGTGGTCGGTAAAGTTTTGGCCCTGGGCCGTTTCTTGTGAAAATAGCAAACTTCTTTGATGTGCGAAGTGTTTTGATGATAAAAGATTCTTCTCCGATTACTTGGTACAAGTACATATTTTTCATCATCAAGGGTTCGATTATTCTATGTGGACACGGTTCATTCGACCATTTGGTCCTATACATTGTTCTCCTATCGAGACCCTCTTCGGCGTGTTTCAGTGATCTCCTGGGGGGATGCCCCTCAATATTTGAGGTTGATTGAAGAGAAGTATTGAATACTTGGATAGTTCTCCTTAGGTATCATATGGGTGTTTATTCATTAAAAATCTCATCGGTAAAACCCATTTGATTTAAAACCTAAGGCCTTCGAGTTGTAGGGTGCTCCGATTCTTTTTCAATCGAACACCTGCACATAGGTTAGTGTAAAACATGATGGAAAGAGGAAGAGGATGTGGCACGGTCTTTTATTCGTTCATCCGAGGATGTAGTTTACGATTGCTACTCGGCTGTTTGCTTGTTTTTTGGCACCTTCGATGTAGAAGGTGTCGGTGCCACATCGTGCACTGCGAACATTTATTTTGTTTCGTGTTGTTCCCCGTATACTATTTTTATTACATCCTTCGTAGGGAACTTCATCGTTTGATGAAGGGTCTACGACACCGCCCTCATACAGTGAATCCACGGCCTTCCGAGCAATGCATTGTATCTCATGTCACCTTTGATAATATGAAACTTGGCGTTTTGAATCGTACCGGCCACGCTGACTGGGAGGATGATTTCCCCTTTGGTTGTTTCACTCACCATGTTGAATCCATTGAGGGCACGACCTGGTCGAGCAACCCGAGTTTCTCTACCACCCTCGACCTCATTATATTGGCCGATCTACCTGGATCCACGAGCATACACTTAACTCGAAATTTATTCAAAAAAAAAAAGAAATTACCAGTGCGTCATTATGAGGTTGAGACAAGGTGTCGATGTCCTCTTCGCTGAATAAAAGAGCATCTTCAGGTATGCAGCTCCGAGTTCGCTTTTCCTTGGTGATGGATACTTTTGTTCGTTTGAAAATGGGTCCATGATGGACGTCGAATCCTCCAATAATCATGTGGATGACGTGTTGTGGTTCTTCTGTTTCATTTTTAGTGTTTGCCTCTCTTTCTCGGAATTGGTTTTTGGCTCGGTCGCTGAGGAACTCTCGAAGGTGCCCTTTCCTAATCAGTCGGGCCACCTCTTCTCTGAGCTGTCTGCAGTCCTCGGTCCTATGGCCGTGCGTACCGTGACATTTGCATATCAGGTTAGGGTTCCTTTGAGAAGGATCTGATAGTACGGGTCTTGACCATCTGGTGTCTTTGATTTTACCTATGACTGATACTATATCTGAAACATAAATGTTGAAATTTTACTCGGATAGCCGGGGTGCCTCTACCGGCCATGTGTGCTTGTCGAACCCTGCTTTGTTCATGAGTCCCCAAGGATTCTTTCTTTGGTCCATCCTTTGGTCACTTCGAGGTATGTTACGCCTCGGTATATTTATCTGATTTTCTATGTATGGTTGATACCATTCTTTGTTTGTCCTCGGCTCTCTTTCTAGGAGCCTCGATTCCTTTGCTAAGAGCCTATTGGGGTAGACCGAGCCCGAGGGGGACTCTAATTGGTCATCCTCGACTCTGATCTTTGACTGATACATGTTGTGTACATCCGCCAAACTACGGTGGGATACTCGATCGAGTTTTGTTTCAACTACTTTGAAGCTATCAAGCTTCGTTCATTCAAGCCCTGAGTGAAGGCTTGTACTGCCCAATCATCAGATACCGGTGGTAATTCCATTCGTTCCAGTTGGAAGAGGGATACGAACTCCCTTAGCATCTCATTCTCTCTTTGCTTGATTTTGAAGACATCAGATTTCCTTGTAACGACCTTGATGGCACCAACATGTGCCTTCACAAAGGAGTCCGCCATCATGGCAAATGAGTCTATTGAGTTCGAAGGTAGGTTATGATACCATATCATGGCCCCTTTGGATAGTGTTTCTCCAATTATTTTCAATAGGACGGATTCAATCTCTTCATCTCTTAGGTCGTTCCCTTTCATAGCACAAGTGTAGGCAGTAACGTGCTCATTGGGGTCCGAGGTCTCATTGTACTTCAGGAGATCGGGCATTCCGAATTTCTTCGGGATGGGCTTCGAGGCTGCACATGATGGGAATGGCTTTTGCACAAAATTTTTTGAATCTACACCCTTCAGAATCGGGGGTGCGCCTGGGATCTGATCGACCCTCGAGTTATAGGTCTCCATTTTTTTGTCGTTAGCTTCTATCTTCTTTTCGCCCAATTCAATCCTCTTTGCGAGGTCTTCGAGCATCTTCAAAATGGCGGGGTCGGCTGCTAACCCATGATTGCTCGACCTTTCTAGTGTATGTTCGACTCGAGAAGCCGTTTCTGGTAGTGCTGTGCTTGGGGTTCTCTGATGGCTTTGTAGCTGAGTAATAGCCACCTGTTGTTCTTGCAACATCTCAAAAATGACATGAAGGCTAACCTCTCTTTCCCTTTTAGTAGGGGCTCCCTGCGCTTCACGATGTTCTCCTTCACGCACACTTCCATCTGTATGAGAGCTCACATTGACATGTTGAGTGTTTCTTGAGCCTTAACCGCTAGGGATTTGCACTGGTGCCCCTTTAGAGTTTTGCGCTGGCACACCGGCACCTGAAGCAGCTCACCATTCTCTCTGTGATCCTCAGGACCGTTGTTTTCATGTGCGTTTACTGAGTTAGACATTTTCTGACCTGAAATTGAAGATTCTTGGACAAGAAAATGTGTGAAAAATAACTTGTGTTTTTAGAAAACCAGCACTAAAACAATCACTATTATTCTTAGCTCCATGGTGGGCGCCAAATTGTTTACCTTGAAAATGGTAATTATAATTATATTTGATTATGTGGTTCTAAAAATACGTGATCTATTTTAATATAAGTTGTTTAGTCCGCAGATGCTAGGTGAGAAGTGAGAAAACGAAATAAGAGCGAATGGCAGTGAGATTAAGTAAACCGAGCAGTGCAGAGACGGGGTCTCGAGCTTGGTTGGAATGGACCTCGAGGTCGAGCTAAAGAGCTTGACAAGGGGCTGTCGAGAGTGATATAGCAGTATTGAAAGCCTCGAAGATGGCCTCTTTGTGGTTAATAACGAGAAATAAATGAAGAACAACTGATGAACACAATAAATGAAAGGCAATAAATCAATGAAACAAAGATATAGAATGTTTGAGTTAGAGAGCAGAGAGTGTTCTTGTTCTTGTATTTAATACCATTTGTCTTACAAAGTGACAAGGGTCCCCTTTATATATGAGGGTGAATCCCAACATAGTACATTTGTAATTATTACAGAAGAGAGATGGTTGGTACAGCCCTTTAATGCCACGGTACGGGCCTGTACTATTTTGCGTACTTGGTCAGCTTTAACCACGTGCCTTTTGGGAATTTCCCGCCTTTTCATGATAGTCTTCTATCTACACTGCTCCTAGGTCTAGAACCCTTAATGTGCCCCCTCGATGCCAAAACTCGAACCTTTGAGCCTTCGAAGTGCCGTAATGATCGTAAAATCGGGTTCTCCGATTTTAGCCGTATACAATCTGATTAACTAGTGAATTGGTGAGAATTAATAGTATTTTAGAAGTAAACTAAGAACAAGAAATAGATCCTAAGAAAATAATCGTACATATGACTTGTGAATTGTCCTTATTTATCTTATTGATCATAATTTTTTTCCTCGGCTCTCAGTTTTCTGCGATAAATTTTACTTGTTTATAGTTTCTGTCTGTTTTAGTTTATGATGTCTTATACTTCAATACCACACAAGAGGGGGGTGATTTGTGTGGTGTCTAATTTTTTGCTTGCACAAATTATAGAAGGGCCTGGTTCTTCTATGTGTTCCAACTACTACTGTTGCGGAATAATAAATACAGAAAGTAAAGAACACAAGTACTTTACGTGAAAAACACCTGGCTCAAAAGGTGAAAAAATCACGACCTACTTTCTGGTAGGATTTTCCCAAACTCTCCACTAAAATCACTGAGCCAAAAACTGCATTTACAAAACTCTTTTGTAAACCTAGGATTAACTCTAATCCCGTTGTAGCACAAAGCCTCTAACTATTGCGAAAACTTCAAGTTAACTCTAACTTGAAAACTCTGAGTACCTATTACAATTGCCTCTAGATAAAGCTGAAAGGTACAATATGAAAACACCTACTACAATTGAACTAGAATAAAAGGCAGACACTTGGAGCTGGTTCTTCTATCTGGTTCATGTAGCTTCAGGTTTGCACACTTGAATCACACACGAACTACTTGCAAAATTGCCTTGCTATTTTGCTCTCAATTCACGTTTAACTTCTGCATTTGTGAAACACCTGTAAAGTGAGAACATCCTGAAATTTATAGAGTTAGTAGATGAAGAAATAACTAGAGTTCTAATGCTACTCTTCCTTGGTGGAAGAGTTCTAGTTGATTTCAACTTCTAACTCCTTCCCTATCTTGGATAGTGTTCTCTTTCATTAATGAGTCCTTCTCCTTATCAATTATGCAACTTTTTGGATCAGGATATATCAAGTATAACAAGTTAAGCTTATCTCCTTCACGTGCATCCCACATGTAACTTCTGCCTGTTTCTATACACAGGATGGACCTGGAGGGATGGACCTGGTTCGTGCTTGAGTTCCTTTGTCAATCTTCAAAACTAACCTTTACTTGGGCAAATAAATTCCCTTTTTTTGATGATGACAAACTCTGTGCTTTTCATAAGCTTAGGCCCTGTTTCAACTCAGCTCAATATCAACACAATGTTAGAAACATTTTCCTTTTTATCACTTATCATCAAGGACCCGGTAAATTAGGTTATAAACATCACTTATTCAAAGCTAAACAACACTTGTTTAAAGAACAACCTATTTATTTTCCCCCTTTTGACATCATCGAAAAGTTGCATAAAAATGTGAGATAACCAAATTTTAAAGCTTACTCATGGCCACTGGGGCTACTTCAAATGCAATCATAGAGTAATCATCATAGATCAAGCTAAGAATTTTAACCATCAAAGAAATATAAACAAACAATTAGAGCAAAAGACAGTAAATTTCATTGATGATTGATAAAATTCTACCACAAAGCATAAGAAAAAATAAGAATACTGGAAACATGAGCAAAAATAACAAAAGAAATCCCGAACTGGGTCACTGGTTGATCTACACTGGTCTAGGAGGCTTAAGGCTGGGAAGAATTAGGTGCTTTTTTTTGGCTTGGAGGAGTTTCAACATATCCTGAATAATGCCAGCATTATTCTCCTTTTCTCTTGCCAACTCAGTTCTAAGAGCATCTCTCTCAGTCTCTACCCCAGTCAACCACTTCTTCAGCCTCCCAATCTCAGCATATTTAGCCCCACTTTCTTGCATCAAGGATCTGACCTTGCTATACACTGGTATCTTCTTGGATGAACCAGTTTCTTTCGGAGTGACATTGGCTTCATAATTACAAGAAAGAAGAGTATTAACCCCAAAATGATCCTTGCTTGTACTAATCTCTCATTTCTTCATAAGTACCTTGAAATGTGCAAGTACAATTGTGAGAATGAAACCATAGGGAATGACATGAGTTTTGGCGCCATTGATAACCCTATCAGTAGATCCGCGAGGGTTTCTTGTTCAGATGGAACAGGTTCATCTATATAATTTCCAAGTTGAACCAACCCCTCATCAGCTTCGCCAGAACTACTTCCCCCTGATTTTCTCACACTCTCTTCTATTTTAGTAAATTTCTCTCCCCAAACAACCATTACCCCAGTTTCTTTTGTTAGACCAACAGAAGTGGGTGAAGAATCAGCCACTCTTGTACCGTTTCCCCTCACAGTACTCCTAGCACCCTTGCTCTCTTTTTCTTTTCCCTTTTTATTTTTACCACCAACTTCTCCAAATTCTGTAGTCTCAACACCTCTGCTATAGATCCTACCAGTACAAATCTATTCTCCAAATTTGCAATAACTTCATAAATTGTCTCAGGAGTAACTTTAGAATCAGAATATATCTGTTAAGTTTTGGAATACCTATTTTCTTCTCCCTTAGTAACAAACTTAAATGAATCTTCAGATTTCTGGGATTCTTCTCCCTACCTGCATTCAATTGCTTGTTTATTTTCTTGATATGTCCTCCTTCAGCAATAATTTTACGAGCCATCATCTTTACTCTACTTTTTTTTAGATATTGGTGTGGTTGAAGGAGTGGTTGAAGGTGTGGAAGTGGTTTTCTATGGTGGTGATGAAGGATTTTCAAAGGTGTTCGACATATCTGGGCTAGGGTATGAAAGAGAATAGAATTAGATTGTGTTTGGAAGACGGAGGAAGAATGAGAATTTTTTTTACGGCTTGAGAGAGATGAAGTAAAGAATACACTAAAGCTGATCAATATAAGGAGGAATAATTGATGGTGTAACTACAGCTTTTCAGACTCTTATAAGTCTAATCAAACTAAATTCTGTTTTGAAGAGGCGTTAGAGTGTATCCCTAGAATCTATGCACTTCAATTCAGTTGAGACTCTTTTGAACAAAGCTGGTTCATTTGTAACGGATAATTCCAAAAGGAGTTTGGAATTAGGTAGGACTCTGCTCATGATCCAAATATAATTATCTCAAATTATGCAAAGTGTAGAAAACATACCTATTTATCTTGATGAATCAGGTTCTTCACTAAAAATTCTCTTGTGTAAGTCTAAATTTTCCAAAACGGAGAAAATATCATTAGAGATTAATGAGTCATTTTAGCACATGGCACAGGAGTATACTGTTGAAAGTATGAGACTCAGCAAGATTTAATCTAATTATATATAAAAATTTACAGACTTTCTAACCAAAAAAAAATTCTCAAATAAATTTGTTTTCATTTAACTTTGAACTGGTCATTTTAGGTGATCTTAATCATCCCTAATTCCATCTTGTTCCTCTCAAAGTGACTTCTACTTAAGGCTTTTGTTTCTGAAGACCATTTTGTGCCAATTACTGAATTGTCCTTGGGTCTTGGTTCTAGATGCCAAACTCGACTCATTTCGAATTGGTTGAGTTCATCTTGCATTGCATTTACCCAGTCTGCATCCTGCAAAGCCTCAGCAACATTTCTAGGTTGAATAGAATATGAGAAAGCATCAAAAGCACAAATATTCTTTAATAAAGATCTAGTTTTGATTCCAAAGGTTGGGTCGGTGATTATATTCTCAATGGGATGAGAACTTTGATACTTGTAAGATTTCACAACCAACTGGTTTCCCCTTGATGTTCTTTCAATGCTTTGTTGATGTGGAACAGGTTTATGGACAGGTTTCATCAAGGTTTGAGATTCAGTTCCTCCTTGTTCAGTTCCCCCTGTCAGGTTGCCCTGAGTAGAAGAACCTGTTCCATCATCTGTTCCTTCTTCTAGTGCAGCTTCAGTCTGGGCTGTGATTTCATTTAAATTTCTTTCCAGCCCAATAACTTTATCTTCATGTTCCTGTCTCTCAGAAAGAATGTTAGTTTCATCAAAAACTACATGTACACTTTCTTCTACACATATAGTTCTTTTGTTATAGATCTTATAAGCTTTACTATGTGAAGAATATTCCAAGAGTACTCCCTCATCACTTATGGGATCATACTTACCTAGGGAGTCTTTGTCATTATTGTGCACAAAGCACTTGCATTCAAATTCCCTAAGATGGATATATTTGGCTCTCTCCCTTTAAGTAACTCATATGGAGTCTTCTCAACAAGAGGTTTGGTCATGCGCCTATTAATGATGTAACATGCAGTATTCACAGCTTCTACCTAGAAACTATGAGGCAATTTACTAGAAAGAAGCATAGTCCTAGCCATCTCTTCCAATGTCCTATTCTTTCTTTCAACTACACCATTTTATTGTGGAGTCCTAGGTGCAGAAAAGTTATGATCTATGCCATGCACATCACAAAATTCAGCAAATTTAGCATTTTCGAATTCAGTACCATGATCATACCTAATTGATGCAAGTTGATTACCTAGTTGTTTTTGAGTTTTTTCTAAAAAAGGAAGTGAACATGTCGAATGCTTCATTTTTAGATGTCAGAAACAGTGTCCAAGTAAACCTAGAGTAATCATCAACAAGCCCCATAACATATCTCTTACCACATCTGCTCAGAGTTCTTATTTGTCCACAAAGATCCATATGGACCAGTTCCATCATTCTGTTGGTACTTACCATTTTCTTGCTTTTGAAAGAGGGTCTTACCTGCTTCCCTCTTCCACAAGCCTCACAAACTTTGTCTTCCCTAAACTTAATGTTAGGCATTCCTCTCACCAAGTCCTTGGAGATTAGTTTGTTGAGTTGACTTAGACTGGCATGTCCAAGTCTTTTGTGACAAAGGAGCGAAGACAACAAAAAAATCCCGAACTGAGTCACTGATTGATCTACACTGGGCTGCAGCTTCTCGCATATGTGTGTCTACTCTCTTTAGTTATTCATATCAGTATATCTCCAATATTACAAAGTTCTCTCCTCGTTCAATATTGTCTTTTAAGCAAGTCAAGATGAAATTAACAATAAGTTTATTATCTCATTATACATGATGAGATAAATGCAAAAATGATAGGATTCATTCTTTCTGATGTTACTTTTTTGTCTTTCTTTTCTAAATGAAGTCTCTTTTGCTTTTCTTTTTTATCCCTTTGTCTATGAAACCTTTTTTGCTTAGCTAACTATATTTAGATCAATAGCTTTTGTATAAATAAGAGTCCACCTGCTTTCCTTCACCGTGTTTCAAGCATTTTCGCGCTTTGATATGTCGTACCCTATGTTTTAGAAGGGGACCGTTTTGAGAAATTTATAAGACGAACTCCCTATCAGTTTAAATTATAAGACGAACTCCCTATCAGTTTAAACATATTCGCATTTCAGAATTTTTACCTTCTCTTAAAGGGCAAAGCGTCGTTTTCAAAGTTCAATGCTTGGCCTTTTTAAATTTTACAATTGTATTCTATACTTTTGCTACCCTCGATTTTCATAATTTAGATTTAAAAACATCTGTATATGCTTTCATGTTATAAAATACATATTATATAGATGTCCACTAATCAAATATAACTCTTATTACTCTTCTCCATTATGTAGATACTTCCCACTACTTCTAACTATTATAATTGTAACTCCTGCACTTCTATAACATCCCCATGATCTTCCCCATGTTCTCAATAGTTAATACCATGTTCATGACATCCCTTTGTATTACCTCAATGTCATCCTATAAATAGAGGGTTTGGGCATCACATTGTACACATTTGAAACACTTGAAAGAAATAAGAAGCTCTCGTCTCTTCTCTTTACATTCTTCTCTACTTTCTTGTTTCATATTGTTGTTTTCAGTTTAGTTTCTTAATACGTTATCAGCACGAGGCTTTAACCAACTCAGAAGATAACCCATTTCATGATGGAAGTATAAAGAGCTGACAATCTTTAATCAATTTGGTTGAGCCAATGGAAACCTTGGAATTTCCGTATGCCATATCAATATTCATTTTGCTTTTTATTATATAGGGAGTATCATTTTTCAGATTATACATGAATTACAAATTAACTCATGTTAAAATTTGGATTTGGTGCAACTTTTGTGTTACATGACATATTGTTTCATTTGTGCAGGAAAATAATATGGTTTCATTCGAATTGGAAAATGGTGTCATCTCTCTAACTACACTTCTCTTATTCATTATTGAAAACATGACACCTGCTTTTGTTTATTTACATTACGTGCAAGGTTCAACAAAGCAGTATAAAGGCATTTTGCATTGTGTTAGTAGTATTGTAAAAGAATAAGGAACCTCCACTCTTTTTAAGGGAACAAGGCCAAGCCAAGAGTACTTCGGATAGGTATTGGAGGACCAATATTTTTTTATGTTATTGAAAGCGCAAAGCAACTAGTTGCTGCTAAAGACCGTATTGATTAAAATTTGAATCCTTTGAAATTGTTCTATCTAATTGTGGAAGTAATTATGGCTTGACTCTTGAGTATGAGATCTAACATGCTTTAGCTTATTATGCTATTAGTTAAGGGTAAGACGATGGACACAAGTCCCAACACATCATGAGGGTAAGACATCTAGTTAAAGTCACGATGATAAGACGTTGAGTTTGAGTCCCAACATATTATGCCATAACATGCTTTTAAATGGGTAAGGCATTGGGTTTGAGTCCCGATGCACCGTATTGATGATATAATGATGACTAATGAAAATAATACATTTTTCATGAAAAAAAGCATGAATTTTGTCCCACTTGATTTGCTCCATTCTTAAAGTGAATGTGATAGCGGGGCATAATAAATCTAGACGAAGAAAAATGGTTGACCAATGTACGTGGGCGTGCCAAAGACCAAAATAATAATAGTCATCATTATGTTAATTGTCAAAAGGAGAACAATAAGGGTTCTCAAAATAGTCCTTCAAAATGTGAAGGCAATATTTACCATCAAATTGGTATGGGAAAATAATAAAGCACGTCGCGATGATTATGCTTCATTCATTGAAGAGAATGTAACTTATGATAAGCATTGATAATGCAGACCCATTCCTGAAGGTGAATGTTGCAATATTTGATAAAAGTAATAAAGACGTGCAATGCATGATCAGATGAATACCACACAACCTCTAAGGGAGGTTTTTGCATGAAATAAAGAGAAACAAAGATAATGAATATTATTTTGTGGTTATATGAATATGTCATTGGTCACATACATATGGTACGCCAAAAATATTTTGCCAAGTATTATAAAAGTTATTAAAGGTAAAATTAGAGCAAGAAATGATTTTGCTTATGAAGATTTTGACCATGAAAATTATTATGATATGATTTCCCTATGAAGGAGACATTCATCATATGGATGATGAGATAAAAGATATTCTAGTACAAATCAATTTAGAGCTTCAGAAGAACTAATTTGTTACTACTCGGATGAATGAAAATGCTCATGATATTGATATCATAGTAAGCCTCAAAAGAAACTTTTTGAGTTTAAAATATATTAGTCAAAGTGGTTGGTATATTGGGACTGTAAATGAAAAGAAGATTGAATATCTTCATATTATTATAATGATACCGGATAAATATAAAAAATTACCCGGTTTTTCTTCAATTTGTACGTCACAAGTATAAGCATGGTGATGGAATCACGTGCCACAAGTAAACTAAAGGTTTAATGAAACAAATATTAGTTTCATGACTGGTTGGCCACCCCGGTTCAATTATGATGCGAAAAATTAATTGAGAATTCACGTTGGTATATGTTGAAGAAAAAAAGATTCTTCGAGAATTCTTTTGTGATGCTTATTCTCATGATATACCAGCTAAGGTTGGGATTGAATCCCTTGATTTCTGGAATGAATAAAACGTGATATATGCATGGGCCCAGTTACCTACCATGTGTACCATTTATTTTATATGATTTTAATAGATGAATCTATTGTATGATTACATGTGCATTTGTTATTAACTTGCAACTTTGATTTGGCAAGATTTCTTGCTCAAATTATTAGAGCACTGTTCCAGAATAAAAATTATGATAATTTATCTTGATAATGTTGGTTTAAATCCAAGTTGGTTTAGCAGAAACTGTATGCCACCAATTAATCTAAACCATTGGTTATGAGAACAAAATTCTCAAATAGAAATTTGGTACGAGATGTATTATTTAATATACATCAGCCCTTGTGCGCATTTAGACAAGTTATGATAAATTCTCCCTATCATAATTGGTTCAGGGTGGAACCAAATAATTTCCATCTAAAAATATGGATGTGCTATATGATTTAATTATGCCACCACAATGCACAATGATGGTTCCCAAAGAAGGTTGGTGAATGTATTGGTGATCCCAACATTAGTGGGAGAAAATGGACAGCTGAAAAAGTGATATGTGGAATGATTATTATGAATACATTTAGATCCTCGTACAAGAAAATGTGAACTTGAAGTTCAAGTGTTAATTCATTTGCAAAATATTGTCAGGCGCATTTGCTGACCCAGCTAAATGTCATATTTTAGCTGCTAATGCTCCAAATAGAATAATGTCCATGATGCACAAAGTTTATGGCACGTATGAAGCATAATAGACTAATAAGTTCTATAGATAAATCTCCTTGAAGAAGGAGATGATAAAATGTCCAAGACGGTCATAATAAGGAGGCAAGTGCTTTATAAGAGCACCATGACATAGCACTCTATAAGACCTCATGGAAGAAGCTCAAGTAACTGAAAATAATGAGATCTCGATAAGTTATGTCTTTATTGTGTGATGATGGAACCGATGTAAAATGATCATTAATGAAATTGTTGATATAATATAACGCTCAATATTATTAATATTGACAAGAATCTTGAGCTTAAATATGTCAAGGAATTTGGACAGATAAATGATTGGCCAAATGAAAAATGTGCAATAAAAATTGACTTTACCTGAAAAATGTGAAGTTGGATGAATAGTCCCAACACCTGAAAGTGAAATGAAAAATCAAGTCGATAGAAATAATGACGGCTTGTGGCACAAGATTTTTCGTAAATATCATGCATTAGTTATTTGGATATATGTTCTCTTGTGGTGGATGAAATCGTTTTCATGTTTTAATTTGGCAATTGTTTACCTTGAAAATGGTATTAACAATTATATTTA
Source organism: Nicotiana paniculata (assembly GCA_005239505.1). Lineage (NCBI taxonomy): Eukaryota > Viridiplantae > Streptophyta > Magnoliopsida > Solanales > Solanaceae > Nicotiana > Nicotiana paniculata. The sequence continues at coordinate 142,823 of ML318025.1, forward strand.
ATTTGTGGTTCTAAAAATATGTGATTTATTCTAACACTAGTTGATTATTGGGAAGTAATGAGTGTGAATAAAGAAGATGAGGTAAGAAAACCAAAGTTATTGCAAGACTGGGCCTCAAGCTAGCTGGAGCAAGGGGTCCCGAGGTCTAGCTTGGGCAGTTAATAATGAGCAATCGGTGAAGAAACAATGATATTGGGGGCCTCGAGGATAGTCTTTTACGGCTATGATGAGAAATAAATGAAGAATAATAAGTGAAGACAATAATTAAAGAGAAATAAGTCTATAGAGTAATTGTTGAGCAAGAAAAGCAGAGAATGTTATGTTGTATTCAATATTCATGTGTGTTAGAAACGACAGGGGTACCCTTTATATAGGAGGGGGAATCCCAATATAGTACATGTCTAATTAATACAGAGAAATACTATTGGTACAACTATATAACGGCTCAGTACCGATTTGTACTATTCTTGTAGACCTGGTCAGCTTTAACCATGTGCCCTTGGGAATTTTCCATATTTCCATGACGATCATCGATTCGTACTGCTCCGAGGTGGACCACAGTGAACCTACAATATGATCCCTCGAGGTGTGTACCTCGGAGTCAAACTTCAAATTCCGCTACGAGCTTCTCGAGGCCGGGCACGGAGTGCCACAGTGGTCTCAAAATCAGACTCCCCGATTTTGGCCGTATACATATAGTCCTCGCATTTCTTAGAATGAAATGATAAGAAACGATCCTGAATTCTTGCCTCTTTGATATCCTCGTTGTGACGTCAGCCACATGAGATCATTAAATGATTGCGGCAGAAAGGCTGTATAGAGGTCTTGTCAACACGGTTCTCGAAAAGCCCACGAACAGTCATTGGTCGCCCTTCCAACTCCTTCAACATGCTTTGATAACTCTTATAAATACTTCAATTCTTCGCCTTATACACTTTTACAACATCTTCAAACCTTCTAACATTCATCAATAGCATTTCGTTTTCAACCTCTTTCTACGTTTGTCTCTGCATCAGCTCTCTCTCAACTTACTTTGAAATTTCATCATGACCATGGCAAAACCTTCTAAGACCGTGCCTCAAAAAGATAAAACCCCTTCCTCGTCATGCTCATCTAAGAGGAAAACAACTGCATCTCCCCGTATTGAGGAGTGTACTCCTGGGCCCTTCGAGACGTCCTCCGATTTCAAAATTGATAAACCTTCCTCGGTACCGGGTCGATGCGAGCCCATGTCTCAGTACATTAGTCTAATAACCGACATAGGGAAGGAGAAAATAGATTGCCACTGGGGGGAGGCGGTACAAGTAGAGATCCCTTCATCAGAAGAGGATATAACAACACACAAAGTTGGCTTCCTTAGCGTATATACATATCACTTTACCTTAGGTCCTGTAGATTCTTCTTCTCCACCGATAGACCCGGTGATTCTCGATTTTTGTCGGCAATATCGAGTGACGCTTGGTCAAATCTATCCCTCTTTTTGGAGAATCTTCTATTTGATTAGATACTTCTTGAATATGTTCGAGGGATGACTTTCACCCTTGATCATTTGATTAGATTGTATAGACCTCATCTCTACCGAGGGGGCCTAGTAAAACTGCAACGTCGATCTACCAAAGCATTTTTTGCCACCACTGACAAAGATAAGGACCGAGGGTGGATGAGCCGCTTCGTTCGAGTCAGGACTTTGGACCTCATCCCTGCCGAGAAGATACCATTCCCTGAGGAATGGAACATGAGAAGTAAGTGTCGACATACCGAGCATGTTTTATCACATGAATGTCCTATATTCCCCTTTTGAACTAATTCCTTTCTTTTTTGAATTGATTCTCTTCTGGTTGCGTGCCACCGTGTGGTTCCCAGGCGCGGTCAAGTACCTCCCGGACTGGGTTAAGCTCTTAGACTCCACCTTCTCATATGAAAAACGCGTTTGGCGTGATTTGGCCAAGACTCGATGGGAGGCCAAAAATCATGGTGCACCCTCACCACTATCACTTATAAATAGATTTATTGGCGTTATATTTGATATTTTATGCTTGTGCAGGCCTCGGGGAAGCCGTTTCAATGAGACCGCCTCCTCCTGGCGACGAGGAGACCCAAAAACCCGCCAAAGACAAAAACAGAAAGAAGGAGACGCCGGTGGAGTCCCCGAAGCCAAAGAGAGCTAAGGCTCGAAAGTCTATGGTCGATGCAACGGTCCTAGTTCCAGAGGTTGCTGAGAGTATTCATGCTGAAGACGAAGGCGATGAAGGCTGCCCACTGGTACCTACAATAAAACAAAGCGCTAATTCTTCTAAGGTTGATGGGCAGAAGATTGCCGAGTCAGAGATGGCCGATGTGGTCACACCTCGAATTGAGGAGACCCTCGAGGAGGGTTTGGATACAGTCCCCGAGTCGACCGTTGAACGAGATACAACTTGTGCCGATGAGCACTTGGATGATGAATTCGAAGGGCCCGATTTTGAGACTCTTTGAGGGCGAGAGGAAGCCTCGATAGAGGCTGATGTCATAGGAAATCTTCAAACAGGCCCCTCATTTTACCTAGGGCAAATACGGGACGCCCAAAAAGGGAGACTCCCGATGTGGGGGCATCCCAAGGAGAGGATGATGCATTTGGAGATTTTTTGCCGGTGTTAAAGAGGACGCCGATATCGATGCCCCATTCATTCTTGAGGAGGCTGCAAAACTCCAAAAACATGTGATTTTTGACACAGCCTTTGTGCCTTGAGTTTTGATCCTTGCTTTTCTAACTTCTTTCCTTCGTGCTATAGGTCACGTTGTTGTACGATCAAGCCTTCTCTAAGTTACAAGTTGAACTAACTCATTGTGAGGAGGAGTTTGAGAAGGCCACTTTAGAGTCGAACGAGCTAAAAACTCTATATTCCCGAAGGGAGGAGGAACTGATCAATCTTCGAGCGATCTCGGAAAAAGTGTTCCCAGAGCGGGGCAACTTCATTGAGCAGGTAGCTTGGCTTTCGTGAGCTTGTCCTTTGATTTCATAACTTGTTGTTTATTTCCTTGACTCGGTACTTGCAGATTGAGCGAAAGGATGCCCTAGCGGGTCAATTTTGGGAAGATATTGCGGACAAAGATGCCGAGATTCTTGAGCTGAAGTGGCACAAGGGTAGTGTGGCCTCGGAGAGAGATACTCTTCGGGAGGAGATAGCCTCAACTCAGGGTCTTCTTCAAGGTGCTAAAGAGGAGGCTCACAAATTCAAGGCACTTCATGATGATTCAGCTATCGCGTTAACCACGGCCAAGTCTAAAGCCGATGCACTCATATTCTCGTATTGGGAGGATGTTGCTGCTGCAAATACTCGAGCCAGGGAGATATCTGAAGAGGCCGAGCTCAAACTGGCTCGTGCCCTTGCACATGCTCGATTGGAAGCCCGGAGGCAGGCCTTTGAGGAAGTGCACGCCAAGGGTTTCGATCTCTCTGCGGAGATCGAAAAAGCGAAGGCCTTGGAAGAGGAGTCACCAGCTCCGACCACTTCAGATAAAGGCTCTGTAAGTGGCTCGGGGAGTAGCGAAGATGAAGATTAGGCCACCTCTGCTCTTTTTACTCCTTCTTCTTTTGTATGCGGGCTCTGCGTAGGAGCTTTGTAAATGTACCTTTGTAAATATATTTTTGGAATGCAAAGGATTTCCTCGTTTAATGTCTTCAAAGTTTTGCCTTTTAGCGTCTATAAAAAAGTCAAGCTTCGAACTTGAATTTAAATCCTTCGAGCCTAGTCTTGGAGTAATAGAGATCCTTGAGATCGGGATGTTCTGATTTCAACTTCATACCTTCCCTAGGTCGGGTTGGTAAGGAATCGAGTAGACTCCTCGATCCCCTAAACATTGTGCGATGACGTCATTCCTATGATATGACCGTGAAGTGATCGAAGTGGCCCCGTCGGTACATTTCCCCAAAATCCATAATTGCTTTGACAGAGCTGATTAGGTATCAAAGTTAATGAATAGTCGCCGCTCTTCTTATATATACTTGCTTTCCTTTCATTGAGGGTTTTTTCGCTTTATGCAACTACCTTTCTCTATAGAGTTCCTTTTTCCGCTAGTTCTAGTGTCGCGTCAGATCAAAGCTTTTTCCTGAGTTTTCATCCTCCCTTTCTTGTTTTGAAAGAATCATGGTTGCCATGCCCAAATCCGCTCGCCAGAAAGAGGGAAGCCCCACCTATGCTTCCCGCTCGGTCGGTGGTACACTGCTGGCGTTAGGTGAGCTAACTTCAAACTATTTTGTCTCGATGAAAGACTTCATGATAGAGAAACCTCTCAACGTTTCGGGCCATCAAGAATATGCATCGAGGTTCATTCGATCAATAGAAGAAAGATACCTCGAGGTTGTCAGGAGAGACTATGGATGGGGAGAGAAGGTAATGATGCAGATACCCTCCCGGGAAGAGGATATTATGGCGCACGTAGAGGGGTTTGTGAACGTGTACACGTACCCTTTTACGTTGGGTCCTCTTGACCGACTCGTGCTCGAGTTCTGTCAAAGTTATCGAGTTACCTTGGCTCAGATCCATCCGTATTTCTGGCGGATCGTGCTGATGATGAGATTTTTCGCTAAAAGGCCCAAGCTTGAGTTCACTCTTAGTCACCTCATGAGGTTGTATCGGCCTCTTCATTACCGAGGTCTCATTACACTACGACGCCGGTCCACCGAGCCCTTTATTTCAAGTAATGATGAAGACAGGGATCGAGGGTAGATGAGTCCGTTTGTTCGAGCAATGACAGATGATATCATTCCTGCGCAGTTCCTGCCATTCCCCGAGAAATGGAATTTCAAACGTTAGTAATATGCTGTACTTTATCATTTTTTCTCTCGGTGGAGCCAGACTCCGTAAGAATTCTTCCTTTTCTTCTTCGCAGCGGCCCTGTGGATGCCACCTGAGGTTCTCGATCTTGTGGATTGGGCTCGCAAATTGGCAGCTTCCTCGACCTACGACGAACGCAAGTGGCGATATTTGTCGAAAGGCAGATGGGAAGAGAAACATCATGGTATGTGTTGTGTAGTCCTTCTCTCGAGGGGTACTTTCCTTTACGTACACTAGTTTCTTTGTCACAGGCATTGGCGAGTTTTCTAAGGTGAGACCATTCCCTTTCGAAGAGGAGGAATGGAATTTGACTTTTGAGAGAAGGAAGGATAATAAAAGAAAAAGACCCTCAGAAGAAGAGGATTCTCATAGCAAAGCAGGATCCTCCTGGGGGCGCGAGGAGGGTGTTGCCGTCGATGAAGATCTCATATTTATTGGTCGTTCTATGGACATCAACGCGCCTGAAGAGGATGATTCTACATTAATGGCTAGAGCCAGGAGCCCTCCCAAGGCAGCTGAGCCTACTGGGCTCGAGCCCCTAGACTTGAGGGAGATTCCACAAGAGAGGAGGGATAAAGGTCCTTCATTACTTGATTTGACAGCTAGTTCTCGGATGTCGGGAAGTACCCCGAGGGAAATGATCTTTGGCGTGCCTCAGCCCAATTAGAACGCCTCGAGTTGCTCTACCGGGGCCGATGAGACCAAGCTTGTAGATGCGAAATCGACCTTCGAGGAAGCTCAGCGACTCTGCTCTATGGTGAGTTTTGAAGTCGTTATAATTTTTCCAACTTCGTACTTTCTTATTTTTAACTGAATCTTCTTTCTCATAGGCCTTCGATAAGCTCAAGTCTGAGTTGCTTCGTTGTGAGGCTAAGTTTCGTAAAGCCTTGAATGAGGGGAAGTCTCTTAGGCTTCTTTGTGATAAGAAGGTAAGAGAGCTGATACACCTTCGATCGGAGTTGAACCGGAGTCATAATTATGAAGTCAACCTCGAGAAAAAGGTCCTCTATTTTGAGGGAGTACAGGTTTCTTCTCCCATCTTCAGAAACTAAAGTTTCGGTCTTTTAGTTTCAAAGAAAGATAGAGACGCTGGAATGCCTTCGGGCGAAGTCGACCAGGTTAATTCTGAATGCAATGAATTGAAGGCACAGATAGATGTTCATGTTTCGGCTAAAAGGAACGCTTTGGCTAAGGTCTCCTCCCTCAAGATACGACTTCTTAGAGCTCGAGAAAGCAAATTGGTCCAGACTAGCAGGATTGCTAAGCTTGAAACAGATCTTTTGAAGATGAGGGCCGAAGTCATAGAGGATCGAGCCGAAGTTGAAGAGGTTCGAGTAAAGGTTGATAAGAGGGTGACTGTCTACTTAAAAGATGCTACTGACACTCGGATGAAGTTGCAGGAGGCTTCCGATCGAGAGAGAAGAAGAAATGAGTATTGATGATACAGATCCAGGAGGGAGACCCTCGAGGAGATTTATGATACGGGCTTTGATCTCTCGGAAGAGATAGAGCAGGCTAAGGCAGACGAGACTAATGTCAAGTTCCTCCTCTCTACCTACGATGAAGACGATGTTGAAGACGAAGAGAAAGGAGATGGAGAAGATGCTAGTCCCAAGGGGGTTGATGAAAGCAAAGTCCCCGAGAAGACGAAGTCCCCGATAAAAATAATAGGCTAGATCTTAAAAAGGCTCCCTGTGGGAGTGTTGTAAATGTACCTTTGTACCATCATTTATATAAAGAGATCTTTTGTTTTGTCTTTGTCTCTGATTTTGTGGTTTGAATTTTGACGTTTGCCATTGAGATAAGCTTGATTTTGCCTCATCGAGGTCTTATGATTAGTTCCCGAGCGAGATGACCTCGGCCTTCATATCGAGGATATATCCTTTTAGGGGTCTTATAAGTTCGACATTACAGCCTTGGTCTCGATATCAGGGCTATGCTCTTTTATGGTTTTGTAAATTTGTCCATGCCTCGTTGAGGTCTTACATGTTCGATGTTGCCTCGTCGAGGGCTTACTAGCTCGAAGTTGCCTCATTGAGGTCTTACAAATTGGCCCTTAGGCTCTTTAGATTGGGTCGGGTCGATTCGACCTCTAATATGGCTATAATTTTCCCTCATTTTTGGATAAAGACTTTTAGAATTTTGGTTATGCCTTGTCATGTTTCTGTGTTCGTCCGACTCTTCGATGGCTCATATAAGAACCTCGATTATAAGTCGATATGCAATGATAATTGAGTAACTTATGAGGTTTTTTCGAAGGCTGATGTTTGGAAGCCTTTTTATTGGAGGCTGATTGTTTTCGAAGCCTTTTCATTGAAGGTTGATAATTTCGAAGCCTTTTCATTGTTTGGAGCTGATGTTATAGAATCTCCTTGGCTTATGATGAGGGTAACCTGATTAACCGGTTCTTTTCGAAGTATTTTCGAAATATTTTTGAAGTATTTTTGAAGTCCTTTAGTTTTGTGACGCCGGTCGAACGTCTCCAAGCCATGTTAACTCGGCCGTAGCCTTTTAGTATGACCGTAGTCTTTATGTTCGGCCGTAGCCTTTAGTCCCCAGGTGAGATGACCTCGGCGTGTATATTTGAGGGTATGTCTTTTTAAGGGTCTTACAAGTTTGAATGTATAGCCTTGGTCGTAATGTCAGGGTTATGCCTTTTTAAGGTCTTGTAGATTTGGTCATGCCTCGTCGAGGTCTTACAGGTTCGATGTTGCCTCGTCGAGGGCTTACTAGCTCGAAGTTACCTCATTGAGGTCTTATGAATTTGAGTTTTTGATGGCTCGATGAGCTGACTGTTGATGACAGTCCCCGAGTGTTCGAGAGTATTTGGGCCTTGAGTCGTTTTATGTGAAAGTAATAAACTTCTTTGAGGCACGAAGCGTTTTGATGAGCAAAGAGACTTCTTTGATTACTTTATGTGAGTGTACATGCCCGGAGGCTCGATTATTCTACATGGACACGGTTCATTTGACCGTTTGGCCCAATACAATATTCTCCTATTGAGTACTTCTAAGGAATGATTTGATTCTTTGAATGAGTAACCTCCGAGGGTGATGCCCCTCAGTATGTGTGGTTGATTGAAGATAAACCTTGAATACTTTCTGGGTTTTCCTTAGGTGGCATATAGATGTTGCCTCGTTAAAAACCTTGTCATTAAACCCGTTTGGGATAAAACCTGATCTAAGGGAAAAAGAGTGCAATGCATGCTGTAAAACCCAAGGTCTTTGAGCCGGAGGGTTCTTCGAGTTCCCTCAATCGAATACCTGCAACGAGTTAGTATAAAATATAAATGAAAAAGGAGAATATTATACCTCAGTAATAATAGTGCTTTGAGCATCGATATGTCCCAATTGCTTGGTAGTTGCTCGTTTTCCATGGTGCTAAGTTTGTAGGGCCTTTTTCCTAATATTTTGAGGATGCGGTACGGTCCTTCCCGAATAGGACCCAGCTTGCCTTTATTCGAGTTTCGAGTGTTGAGGGTGATTTTTCTTGGAATTAAGTCCCTGACTCCGAGGGTGTAGACTGTGATTCATATTTGGCTACCTGCTCGTCTTTGGATTTCTTCGAGATAGAGGGTGCCGATGTTGGTGCCATGTTGTGCACTGCGAACATCTCCTTTGGCACATGGTGCTCTCCATACACTGTTTTTACACCATCCCTTGTTTGGAACTTCATCATTTGATGAAGAGTTGATGGAACCGCTCTCGTACTATGAATACATGGCCTCCCGAGCAGGGCGGCATTGTATCTCATATCACCTTTGATGACATGGAACTTGGTATCTTGAATCGTAGCGCCCACGTTGACTGGGAGGATGATTTCCCCCTTCGTTGTCTCACTCTCCATATTGAATCCGTTCAGGACTCGAGAGGCGGACACGATTTGGTTGAACACCCCGAGCTGCTACACAACCCTCGACCTGATTATGTTGGCCGAGCTACCTGGATCCACGAGCACACATTTAATTTCAAACTTATTTAAATGGAAAGAAATTATCAGTGTGTCGTTATGAGGCTGGGATAAGGCCTCGATGTCTTCCTCGCCGAATACGAGGGTATCCTCGGGTATATATTCCCGAGTCCGCCTTTCCCTTGTGATGGATACTTTTGTTCGCTTGAACATGGGACCTTGCGGGACGTCGACCCACCTGATGATCATGTGAATGATATGTTGTGGATCCTCTGGTTCATTTTTCCTAGTGGCATCTCTTTCTCGAAATTAATTTTTGGTCCAATCGTTGAGGAAATCTTAAAGGTGCCCTTCGTTGAATAATCGGGCTACCTCATCTCGAAGTTGTCTACAGTCCTCGGTCATTTGACCGTGAGTGCCATGGTATTTGCACATTAAATTGGGGTTCCTTTGGGAAGGATCTGATTGTATTGTCTTTGGCCACCTGGTGTCTCTGATCTTATCCATTGTAAATACGACGTCTGATGCGTCGATGTTAAAGTTATACTCTGACAATCGGGGTGCTTCCATCGGCACCATGCGCTTGTCTAACCTAGTTTTGTTCACGAGTCCCCGAGTTGCCTGACCTCGATCTACCCTTCAATTGTTTGAGGTAGATCACGCCTTGGGCGTTTCTTCGGTCTTCGACATATGGCTGGTACCTTTACTGATTCGGTTTTGGTTCCCTTTCTGCATTCCTTAACTCCTTTTCTAAGAGCCTGCTTGGGTACACTGAGCCCGAGAGGGCTCCCAATTGGTCGTCCTCGATCGTAATGTTTGATTGAAACCTATTATGCACGTCCGTCCAAGTTACGGCGGGATACTCGATCAAATTTTGTTTTAGCTGCTTCGAAGCTATCGAGCTTCGTTCATTCAAGCCTTGAGTGAAGGCTTGCACCGCCAACTCATCGAAGACTGGTGGCAATTTCATTCGTTCCATCTGAAAGCAGGATACGAACTCCCTTAGCATCTCGTTCTCCCTCTATTTAATTTTGAAGACATCGGACTTCCTTGTAGAGACCTTAATGTCACTAGCATGCACTCTCACAAAGGAGTCTGCCAACATGGCAAACGAATCTATTGAGTTCGGGGGGAGGTTGTGAAACCACATCATGGCCCCCTTGGACAGTGTTTCTCCAAACTTCTTTCAACAAGACGGACTCGATCTCGTCGTCTTTTAAGTCGTTCCCTTTTATACCACACGTATAGGTGGTAATATGCCCATCAGGATCTATGGTCCCATTGTATTTGGGATATCTGGCATCCTGAACTTCTTCGGAATGGGCTTCGGAGCCGCGCTCAACAGAAATGGTTTCTGCACGAACTTCGTTGAGTCTACCCCTTCAGAACTGGAGGCGCGCCCGAGATCTAGTCGACCCTCGAGTTATAGCTTTCTACTTTTTTGTCGTTGTCCTCTATCTTCTTTTCTCCTGATTCAATTCTTTTAGTGAGATCCTCGAGCATTTTCACAATACTAGGGTATGTTCCTGACCCGTTATTACTCGATCTTTCTGGTGCTTGCTCGACTCGAGGAGCTGTTTTCGGCCCCACCATGCTCGGGGTTTTTTTTTTTTGACTCTGTAGCTGAGCAATGGCAACCTGTTATGCTTACAACATCTCAAAAATGATTTGTAAGATGACTTCATTTCGAGCATGTGTCGTTTGTGCATTAGGTTGGGCCTCTCCTTGCACGCTTCCCCAGATATCTGCACCCAAATCTGTGCTTATATAAATATGCGAGCCAATATCAACTGGGTTGGGAATAGGTTTTACTCCGGGGTTGAGTGGTGGTACACCAGCTACTGAATTTGCTGCATTATTTTCCCAGTGAGAACCGAGGCCATTGTTGCCATGCACTGGTGCGTTAGCTGAGTTTTACATGTTTTAGCCTAAAATCAAAAAAAAATCTTGGACAAGAAAAAGTGTGAAGAATAACGTGTGTTTTCAAAAAACCAGCACTAAAACAATCACTATTATTTAGCCCCACGGTGGGCGCCAAACTGTTTACCTTGAAAATGGTATTAACAATTATATTTGATTTGTGGTTCAAAAAATATGTGATATATTCTAACACTAGTTGATTATTGGGAATTAATGAGTGTGAATAAAGAAGATAAGGTAAGCAACCCAAAGTTATCACAAGACTGGCCTCGAGCTGGCTGGAACATGGGGTCTTGAGGTCTAGCTTGGGCAGTTAATAATGAGCAATGAGTGAAGAAACAATGATATTGGGGGCCTCGGGGATAGTCTTTTACGGATAATGATGATCAATAAATGAATAATAATAAGTGAAGACAATAAGTAAAGAGCAATGTGTCTATAGAGTAATTGTTGAGCACGTTTAAGCAAGAAAAGTAAAGAATGTTCTGTTGTATTCAATATTCATGTTTGTTACAAAACAACAGGGGTCACCTTTATATAGGAGGGGGAACCCAATGTATTACATGTCTAATTAATGCAGAGAAACACTATTGGTACAACTATATAATGGCTCAGTACGGATTTGTACTATTATTGCAGATCTGGTCAGCTTTAACCACGTGCCCTTGGGAATTTCCCGCCTTTCCATGACGGTTATCGATTCGTACTTCTCCAAGGTGGACCACACTGAACCTCCGATATGCTCCCTCGAGGTGTACCTCGGAGTCAAACTTCAAATTCCGCTACGAGCTTCTCGAGGCCGGGTACGGAGTGCCATAGTGGTCTCAAAATCGGACTCCACGATTTTGGTCGTATACAGCAATACATGAAAAACTTTATTTGTATATAATGAATATCCTTGAAGGATTTACATTGTTCTGAAGCATAGTAAGTTTCCCAAGAAACTTATTAAATAAATCTTCATCAAATCCTTGGATTTGACCAATCATGGCCTACATGATTTTTTTTTGTGTCTAATGCAATTGGTGCGCTAATGTATCCTACTAGAATCATAAGTATAACAATATTCTAGCGAGATATAGGCTTACTCCTATGTGGATATATTGAAATATGATTAGTGTTATATTGCAAAAGTAATCCTTGATATATATTTGCTTATTATAAAAAACGTTGTCAAGATTTTGTTGGTTATCCAAATGCAGGCATTTTACTGAAGTTCGCTCTTCAAACAATCTATTCGCATGTGAGGGTTACAATATTATTATTATACAAGGCAGTTAATTGTTGATACCAATTCAAGTCATGCCAAGATAAGCAACTGATAAAGCAAGTGACTCAACTCACAACAGACGTGTAACTTTTCTTGGAAGAGAATATTCCAATAATATTGAAGATGATGTTGTTTGCATAGCTCAATTTAAATAAGGATATATGGAAGGAGAAATAATAAAGCAAATTTCAACACAGTTCTTTTTCGGACTCATGATCTTCAACATAATGGTGAAATTGATATTCAACAAATTAGTTCATGTGATAATTTTGCTGATCTGTTCACTAAGGCATTGTCAACTTCAACATTGGAGAAGTTGGTATACAAGATCAGAACACGTTATCTCAGAGAAACAAATTGATGTTTCCATCAGGGGGAGGCAAATACATGTTGTACTATTTTTCCCTTACTAAGATTTTATCCCACTGGGTTTTTCTAGAAAGGTTTTTAATGAGGAAGAAAATAATGCGTATTACAAGATATGCGTACTCTTTTCCTTCACTAAGATTTTTTTCCACAGGATTTTTTTAGTAATGTTTTAACGAGGCATATTATTTGGTGGACATACAAGGGGGAGTGTCATAAAATACATATTATATGAATGTCCACTAATCAAATATAACTCTCACTACTCTTCTCCATTATGTAGATAATTCCTACTACTTCTCACCATTATAATTGTAATTCTCACACCTGTAACCACCCGGCTGGTCGTTCTGAGAGTTATAACCTTATTTCCCCCATTTATATTTCTTTATGTGTTGTTCACCTGTGTTGAGTTGTACCAAGTTGGTAGGTATGGCTCCGGAGTAGTTTTGGAGTGAAATAAGACACTTAGTTACTTAGTTAGAAATCTAAGTTAGAAAAGTCAACAGAAAATTTGACTTATGAGTAAAAACAATTTGGATTTGGATTTTTATGATTCGGTTAGCTTCATTGGGTGATTTTAGACTCAAGGGTGTGTCCGGAATGTAATTTGGAGGTCCATGGAAAAATTAAGCTTGAATTGGCGAAAGTCGGAAATTTGGCGATTTTGGTCGGTAGTGAAACAATTAGATATCGGGGTCGGAATGGAATTCCGGAAGTTGGAGTAGGTTCGTAGTGTCATTTTTGATGTGTGTGCAAAATTTGAGGTCATTCGGACTTGTTTGATAGGTTTCGGCGTTGTTGGTGAATTTTGGAAGTTTAGAAGTTCTTAGGCTTGAATCCGAGGTTGATTTGGTGTTTGGTGTTGTTTTGAGTGTTCCGAAGGTTCGACTAAGTTCGGGTAGTGATAATTGACTTTTTTGAATGACTGGTTAAGGTCCCGAGGGGCTCGAGACGATTTCGGATGGGTATCGGGGAGTTTGGAAGTTGGAAAATGGATGCTGGTGTAATGTTACTGGTGTGGCTGCACCTGCGGATGGAGAGCCGCAGGTGCGATGGTCGTAGATGCGGAAGAGGCCATATGGCCATGGAGTTCAGGTGCGGAGGCATAGTCGTACCTGCGATCCCGCATGTGCGAGGGGCAGTCGCAGTGCGGAAAAGGAGCAGATAAGTGGAAAGTGCAGGTGCGAAGAAGGGATCGCAGGTGCGGAACCCCTAGGATATAAGTCCCACTTCGAGAATTTTTGCCCTTTCTTCACCATTGTTGAACGGTTTTTGAGCTTTGGGCAGTGAAATTCAAGGGAGAAACAAGAGATATCACTGATGTAAGTTACTTGGTTTTAATTATGCGTGTTTATGATGATTTTTCCATTGATTAGGCATGAAATTAGTAGGAGTTTAGGGTGAAATTGAGGTAGTTAGGGCTTGAGTTTTGGAGAGTTTGAGGTGAGGATTTGAGGGATCAAATGGAGTCGTAAATTTGTGAATTTTTATATGGTTAGACTAGGGAATGGACGAGGTTTCTATTCTGCCATTTTTGACGGGTTTCGAGACGTGGTCCCGGGGGCTGGGTTTTAGCCTATTTCAGATTTTTGGCCAAATTATGTAGTTTTTCTTGTGGAATTCGATTATTTACCCTATGTTGATAGTATTATTCTTATTATGATAGATTCAGAGCTTTTGGAGACGGAGTCGAGGGACGAGGACATCCCGGAGTAGGATTTTACGATGTTAAGGTAAGTAAAAGTTTTAACTCTGGCTTTGACGGTATAAACCCGGAGAATTGATATCAAGTCACTGTTTGGAGGTGATACCCACGCTAGGTGACGGGCGTGTGGGTGTACGCCGCGAGGGATTGAGACTTGGTCCGTCCCGTGAGGCTGTGCGGACTAATATCCATTATCTGTGTTTATGTATTTACATGTTGTTGAACTTGACCGCCTATATGTTAGAGATCATGCTTAGGCTTTACTCTTGCTCACATTATTTGCACTCAGTCATAGAAATTCTGGTACATGTTTACCTCAGTCTCTGTTATTTTGCTGATATGTTGTAATACTTGATTTGGGTTGTGTTCCCTCATTTATTGTGAATTGTGAGACTAGAGAGGTACATGACTGAGTGAGGTTGAGGGCCTGTTGTGAGATACTTTAATATTGCATGTGAGTTGTCCGTGCGGATCCAAGTATTGATACCATAGCACGTGAGTTGTCCGTGTAGTACGTGAGTTATCTGTGCGGATGCAGATATGGTATGGTAGCACGTGAGTTGTCCGTGCGGATCCAGAGATACCCCGATGTTTGGGGCTCGTTTTCATATTTTTATATTATTTATATTTAGAGTTAGCTTGTTTATGAGAAAATTCAAATATTGGAAATGTTTTATTAAATTCTTATAATCAAACTGGTAGTAATATTTGAGGAAGTAGCTTGTCTTGTATCACGATAGGCTCCATCACGACCTGGGTTAGGATTGGGTCGTGACAAGTTGGTATCAGAGCTTAGGTTACATAGGTCTCACGAGTCATGAGCGGGTTTAGTAGAGTGTTGCAGATCGGTATAGAGACGTCTGTACTTATCTTCGAGAGGCTGCAAAACCTCTAGGAAAATTTCCACATTCTTGGATTCTTGTCGTGCGTCCTGTGTATTCTAGTAACTAAACATCTTATTGTTTCATTCTCTCACAGATGGTGAGGAATTGTGCTACTGGTCAAGAGGGACAGCCACCAGCTCGGGCCGCGAGAGGCTGAGGCCGTGGTAGAGGCCGTGGTAGGGGAAGAGATATCGCCAGCGCAACAACTGGGGCAGCACCTATAGATCCTCCAGTTGTCCCCACTCAGGATCAGGTCCCAGGGGTGGATGTTCCGGCGGGACCAGCTCAGGCACCACTTGTGCCTATTGTTATTCCAGGCCTTCAGGAGGCCCTGGCCCAGATTCTATCAGTATGTACGGGTCTTGCTCAGGTGGCTTCAGTTACTACGGCCGCAACTATTTCTCAGGTCAGGGGAGGCACTCAGACTCCCGCCGCCCGCACACCTGAGCAGGTTGTTCAGGGACATCAGACGATAAGGGCACCTCCAGCCCAGCCGGTTGTAGCTGCTCAAGACTATGTAGCTCCTGTTATGCCAGAGAATGAGCAGCACAGATTGGAGAGGTTTGGGAGACTCAATCCTCCGTCATTTAAGGGTGTTGAGGGTGAGGATGCACAGGGTTTCTTGGATAAGTGTTAGAGGATGCTTCGGACCACGGGTATTCTGGAGAGCAATGGGGTCTCATTCACTGCTTTCCAATTCTATAGGGCTGCACTTAGTTGGATGGAGGCTTAAGAGAGGCGTAGGCCGATTGGCGCAGCGCCCCTTTCTTGGCAGCAATTCTCCGTTCTCTTTCTGAAGAAGTTTGTACCTGAGTCCCGCAGAGAGGAGTTGCGCAGGCAGTTTGAGCAGCTTCGCCAGGGTGAGTTGTCTGTTACCCAGTATGAGATGCGGTTCTCCGAGTTGTTTCGTCATGCGGTCTGGTTGGTTCCCACAGATCGAGAGAGGATCTGGAGGTTTATAGATGGCCTCAGGTTTCAACTTCGATTGCTTATAACCAGAGAGAGTATCTGGTGCTACCTTTGACGAGGTCGTCGACATTGCTCAACAAATTGAGATGGTTCGAGGTCGGGAGAGGGTTGAGAGGGAGGCTAAGAGGCCTCCTGGTTAGGGTGGATTCACTGGTGCTCCTCAGGAAGGTCAGTTCCAGCAGGGCAGAGGTCGTCCATCCAGGCATGCTCAGTCGGCTCGTCCATTTCACCGTGGTGCATCATATGGCCATGGTTCTCACAGTCATCATCAGGGTTAGTCATCCTTCAGTGCACTTCCAGCACAGGGTTCTCATCATGCCCCGTCTGCTCAGGTATCGCCGGTTAGTTTTTTTGGACATCAGGAGCAACAATATTGTTTGAGGAGGGGTTGTTTCGAGTGCGGGGATTTTGGCCACATTATGAGATATTGACCTAGGCTGTCGGGTGGGACTCTACAGTGGAGTACTCGGCCGACGGCACCAGCACCAGTTCCTCCACCATTCGCTCAGACAGCTATGGATGGAGCTCAGCCAGCTAGAGGCGGAGCCCAGGCAGCTAGGGGTCGCCCGAGAGGGGGAGGCATAGAGTGGGTGGTCAGGCCCGTTTCAATGCTCTCCCAGCCAGACCAGATGTTGTGATTACAAGTATTGTCCCCGTCTGTCACAGAGATGCCTTTGTATTATTTGACTCTGGTTCTACATGTTCATATGTTTCATAATACTTTGCTCATTTTCTGGATATGCCCCGTGAGTTATTAGTTACACCTGTTCATTTATCTACCCCTGTGGGCAATACCATTGTTGTGGACCGCGCGTATCAGTCATTTGTGGTGTCTATTAGGGGTCTGGAGACCCGAGTGGATTTGTTGTTGTATAGCATGGTTGATTTTGATGTGATATTGGGCATGGACTGGCTATCTCCATGTCATGTTGTTCTAGATTGTCATGTTAAGATCGTGACCTTAGCGATGCTGGGAGTTTCGAGGGTAGAGTGGAGTGGTTCTATAGACTATGTGTCGAGTAGGGTGATTTTATATTTGAAGGCTCGACGTATGGTTGAGAAGGGTTGCCTATCTTATCTGGATTTTGTGAGGGATGTTAGTGCAGAGACTCCCACTATTGATTCTGTTCCAGTGGTCCGTGATTTTCTGGATGTATTTCCTGCAGACCTGCCGGGCATGCCGCCTGACAGGGACATTCACTTTGGTATTGATGTGGTGCTGGGCACTCAGCCCATTTCTTTTCCTCCATATCGTATGGCACCAGTGGAGTTGAAAGAATTGAAAGAACAACTTTAGGAACTCCTAGAAAAGGGGTTTATTCGGCCTAGTGTGTCACCTTGGGGTGCACCAGTTCTATTTGTAAAGAAGAAGGATGGGTCCATGAGAATGTGTATTGACTACAGGCAGTTGAACAAGGTCACAGTCAAGAATAAGTATCTTTTTCCTCGTATTGATTATTTGTTTGACCAGCTCAAGGGAGGGAGGGTGTTTTCTAAGATTGACTTGAGGTCCGAGTATCATCACCTGAAGATTCGGTATTCGGCTATTCCTAAGACGGCTTTCAAGACTAGTTATGGCCATTATGAATTCTTGGTGATTTATTTTGGGCTAACCAATGCCCCGACAGCATTTATGCATTTGATGAACAATGTATTCCAGCCATATTTTAACTCCTTCATTATTGTGTTCATTGATGACATCTTGGTGTACTCTCGTAGCCAGGAGGAGCATGCCCAGCATTTGAGGATTGCACTGCATAGGTTGAGGGAGGAGAAGCTTTATGCAAAATTCTCCAAGTGTGAGTTTTGGCTCAGTTCAGTAGCATTCTTGGGACACGTGGTGTCCAGTGAGGGTATTCAGGTAGATCCGAAGAATATAGAGGTGGTGCAGGGTTGGCCTAGACCGTCCTCAGCTACAAAGATTAGGAGTTTCCTGGGTTTGGCGGGCTATTACCGTCGCTTTGTAGAGGGATTCTCATCTATTGCTTCGCTCTTGACCAAATTGACCCAAAAGGGTGCTCCATTCAGGTGGTTGGACGACTGTGAGGAGAGATTTTAGAAGCTCAAGGCTGCTTTGACCACAGCTCCAGTGTTAGTTCTACCATCAGCTTTAGGTTCTTATACTCTGTATTGTGATGCCTCGAGAGTAGGCATTGGTTGTGTTTTGATGCTGGAGGGTAGGGTGATTGCCTCTGCCTCGCGTCAGTTGAATACTCATGAGAAGAATTATCCGGTGCATGATCTTGAGTTAGCAGCCATTGTTCACACCTTAAAGATTTGGTGTCACTATTTGTATGGAGTTCATTATGAGATTTATACTGATCACCGGAGTTTGAAACATATATTCAAGTAGAAGGATCTTAATTTGCGTCAACGGAGATGGTTGGAGATCCTTAAAGATTATGATATCATTATTCTATACCATCCGGGGAAGGCCAATATGATGGTGAGTCTTCGGGTAGAGAGTTTGGGGAGTTCAGCTTATCTTCCGACTTTAAAGAGACCTTTAGCATTGGATGTTCAGGCCTTAGCGGGCCAGCTTGTGAGATTGGATCTTTCGAAGCCTATTCGAGTATTGGCTTGCGTATCCTCCAGGTCTTCTCTTTATGACCGTATCCGGGAGCGTCAATATGACAACCCGCACTTGCTCGTTCTTCAGGATAGGGTCCGGCGAGGTGATGTTAGGGATGTGACTATTGGCGATAATGGTGTGATGAGGATGCAGGGCCGGATATGTGTGCCTAATGTAGATGGGCTTTATGAGTTGATTCTTGAGGAGGCCCACAGATCGCGGTATTCCATCCATCCGGGTGCCGCGAAGATGTATCAGGATCTGAGCCAGCACTACTATTGGAGGCGAATGAAAAAGGATATTGTTGGGTTTGTGGCTCGGTGTCTCAACTTTCAGTAGGTTAAGTATGAGCATCAGAGGCCGGATGGATTGCTTCCGAGATTAGATATTCCAGAGTGGAAATGGGAGGGGATCACCATGGACTTTGTAGTTGGGATCCCACGGACTTCGACGAAGTTCGATGCTATTTGGGTTATTATGGATTGGTTGACCAAGTCTGCATACTTCATTCCTATTTGTACTACCTACACTTCAGAGCGGTTAGCTGAGATTTATGTCCGAGAGGTTGTTCGCTTGCATGGTGTCCCTAATTCCATCGTTTCAGATAGAGGTACTCAGTTTACATCTCAGTTTTGGAGGGTTGTTCAGTGAGGATTGGGTACTCAGGTTGAGTTGAGAATAACTTTTCACCTTCAGACAGACGGGTAGTCCGAGCGCACTATTCAGATATTGGAGGACATGTTGCGTGCCTGTGTCATTGATTTTGGGGGTTCATGGGAGAAGTTTTTGCCACTCGCGGAGTTTGCCTATAATAATAGTTATCAGTCGATTATCTAGACGGCTCTGTATGAGGCTTTATATAGGAGGAGGTGTAGATATTCGATTGGTTGGTTTGAGCCAGGTGAGGCTAGACCCTTGGGTACAGATTTCGTGCAGGATGCTTTAGATAAGGTGAAATTGATTCAGGAGCGGCTTCGCACTGCGCAGTCTAGACAGAAGAGCTATGCGGACAGGAAGGTTCGTGATGTATCTTACATGGTTGGAGAGAAGGTATTGCTGAAGGTTTCACCAATGAAAGGTGTGATGAGATTTGGGAAGAAGGGCAAGTTGAGCCCTCGATTTATTGGTCCATTTGAGGTACTTTGGAAGATTGGAGAGGTGGCATATGAGCTTACTTTGCCACCCAGCTTGTCGAGTGTGCATCCGGTATTTCATGTTTCCATGCTTCAGAAGTATGTTAGCGATCCATCCCATGTTTTGGACTTCAGCACGGTTCAGTTGGAGGGTGATATGACTTATGATGTGGAGAAGGTGGCTATTTTGGATCGGCAGGTCTGAAAGTTGAGTTCAAAGGACATAGCTTCAGTGAAGGTTCAATGGAGAGGCCAGCCTGTGGAGGAAGCCACCTGGGATACTGAGCAGGATATGTGGAGCAGATATCCACACCTTTCAAAATCAAGGTATGCTTCTAGACTAGTTCGAGGATGAATATTTGCTTAAGAGGGGAGGATGTAACGACCCGGCCAGTCGTTCTGAGAATTATAGCCTCGTTTCCCCCATTTTTGTTTCTTTATGTGTTGTTCAGCTATGTTGAGTTGTACCGAGTTGGTAGTTATGGGTCCGGAGTAATTTTGGAGTGAAATGAGACACTTAGTCTCTTAGTTAGAAAGCTAAGTTAGAAAAGTCAACAGGAAATTTGACTTATGAGTAAACAAATTCGGATTTGGATTTTTATGATTCGGTTAGCTGCGTTGGGTGATTTTAGATTCAGGAGTGTGTCGGGAATGTAATTTGGAGGTTCGTGGTGGAATTAAGCTTGAATTGACGAAAGTTGGAAATTTGGCGATTTTGGTCGGATATCGGGGTTGGAACAGAATTCCGGAAGTTGGAGTAGGTTCATAGTGTCATTTGTGACGTGTGTGAAAAATGTGAGGTTATTCGGACGTGGTTTGATAGGTTTTGGCATCATTGGCGAATTTTTGAAGTTTAGAAGTTCTTAGGCTTGAATCCGAGGTTGATTTGGTGTTTTGGTGTTGTTTTGAGTGTTCTGAAGGTTCGACTAAGTTCAGGTAGTGATATATGAATTGTTTGAATGGTTGGCTAAGGTCCTGAGGGGCTCGGGACGATTTCGGATAGGTATTAGAGAGTTTGGAAGTTGGAAAATGCAGCTGAAGCTGCTGGTGTAATGTTACTGGTGTGGCCGCATCTACGGATGGAGAGCTACAAGTGCGATGGTCGCAGAAGTGGGAGGACGATCGCATATGCAAGAGGACGAACACAAATGCGGAAGAGGCCATCCGGACATGGAGCGCAGGTGCGGAGGCATAGTCGCACCTGCAAGCCCGCGGGTGGAGAGGCATAATCGCACCTGTGAGCCCACAGGTGCGAGGGGCATTCGCAGGTGCAGAAAAGGAGCGAACAAGTGGAAATCGCAGTGCGCACATGGTACCACAGATGTGGAAGCGCAGGTGCGAAGAAGGGGTCGCAAGTGCGGAACCCCTGGGCAGAAACCTATATAAGTCACATTTCGAGAATTTTTTCCCTTTCTTCACCATTGTTGAACGGTTTTTGAGCTTTGGGCAGTGAAATTCAAGGGAGAAACAAGAGATATCACTGATGTAAGTTACTTGGATTTAATTACGCGTGTTTATGATGATTTTTCCATTTATTAGGCATGACATTAGTAGGTGTTCAGTGTGAAATTAAGGGAGTTAGAGTTTGAGTTTTGGAGAGCTTGAGGTGAGGATTTGAGGGACCAAATGGAGTCGAAAATTGATGAATTTTATATGGTTAGACTCGAGAAAGAATGAGGTTTCTAATTCTGCCATTTTTAACGGGTTTTGAGACGTGGGCCCGGGGGTCGGGTTTTAGCCTATTTCGGATTTTTGGCCAAATTATGTAGTTTTTCTTGTGGAATTTGACTCTTTAGCCTATGTTGATAGTGTTATTATGATTATTGATAGATTCGGAGGTTTTGGAGACCGAGTCGAGGGACGAGGACATCCCGTAGTAGGATTTTACGCCGTTAAGGTAAGTAACAGTTTTAACTCTGGCTTTGAGGGTATAAACCCGGAGAATTGATATCATGTGACTGTTTGGAGGTGATACCCCTGCTAGGTGACAGGCGTGTGGGTGTATGCCGCGAGGGATTAAGACTTGGTCCGTCCCGTGAGGCTGTGAGGCCTAATAACCATTATCTTTGTTTATGTATTTACATGTTGTTGAACTTGACTGCCTTCATGGTAGATATCATGCTTAGGCTTTATTCTTGCTCACATTATTTTCACTCAGTCATAGAAATTCCGGTACATGTTTACCACAGTCTCTGTGATTTTGGTGATATGATGTAATACTTGATTTGGGTTGTGTTCCCTCATTTGTTGTGAATTGTGAGGCTAGAGAGGTACATGACAGAGTGAGGCCGAGGGCCTGTTGTGAGATACTTTACTATTGCGCGTGATTTGTCCGTGCGGATCCAGGTATTGATACCATAACACGTGAGTTGTCCGTGTAGCACGTGAGTTGTCCGTGCGGATCCAGATATGATATGATAGCACGTGAGTTGTCTGTCATCACGTGAATTGTCCGTGCGGATCCAGAGATTGATATTATGGCACGTGAGTTGTCCGTGCATCATGTGAGTTGTCCGTGCTTAGCGTTTGGGCTGTAGGAGCCCCGCTAGAATCTGTACACCCCTAGTGAGCGCATGTACCTATTGAGTGTGTGTATTGAGTACTGAGTGCCGAGTGTCGAGTGTTGAGTGATGTAGTGACATTGTTGGGAGGTTTCATTTACTTTTTGTTGTTGTTGTATTTACCTGTTAAACTTCTTCGTAGAATTTGTTGATTTATGGAAATTACCTGCTTAACCCGGTTTCTACTTAATTGTGGGAATAAATTATTGGATTGTTCTGCTTAACTCGTGACTACTACTCAGTTCCTTAGTTATATATGTTACTACTGAGTCGGTTGTACTCATACTACACCCTGCACTTCATGTGCAGATCCAGGTGAGTTAGAGCGCGGCGATCGTTGAGTTCAGGCCGGCTATCTTTGGAGACTGAAAGGTAGCTGCTAGCGTCTGCACGACCTTGTTACTCCTTTTATCATCTATTTCTTCTTTTGGACAGTAGACAGTTTATATATCTTAGTTCATAGATTTAAACGCTCGTGACTTAGTGACACCCCGATGTTTGGGGCTCGTTTTCGTATTTTTATGTTATTTATATTCAGGGTTAGCTTGTTTATGAGAAAATTCAAATATTGGAAATATTTTATTAAATTCTTATAATCAAATTGGTAGTAATATTTTGGGAAGTTGGATTTCCTTGTATCATGATACGCGCCATCACGACCTGGGTTAGAATTGGGTCGTGACAACACCTCTATAACCTCCCCATGATCTTCCCCATGTTCTCAATAGTTAATACCATGTTCATGACATCCCTTTGTATTACCTCAATTGTTAGGTTTAAAGTTTTAATAATGATCAATAATCTAAAGAAATCTTGACTAATGTTATTTTGGTATATGCAGATTACATTCTAGTGAACAACAACTTGCTAAAAGGAATGAAGATCCACTCAACGGCTATGTATATTGAACCATTGCCTTACAAGGAAAATAAATCAGTCGGCCTAAAAGGAAGGAAATCAATAAACACTAATCAAGACTTTCAAGTGTGCAAACTGGAGCAAATCTCGGACAGTAAAACAACCTCCAAGATTCAGTAGCAGCCCAAACCAACGAAGATATCATCAATCCGCCATGATTGAAGCAAACAACCAAGATCAGCTGGGAGTATCTCCAATCAAGGAAGCAATCCATAAGGAACAAAGAATGAATCTAGCCACCAGCTCAAGTTAGATTCATGAGGCAACCCTTGGGTCTCTCTCTCTTAGAAGTACATGCCTCACAAAAGGAAAAGGATTCCTGAAATTGCTCAATCAATTCCAGAAATTATGGAAGCATAAAAACCTCAAGGCTATAAAGGAAGAAGCAGAAGGTCATTGGAACGCACGCAACTACACATTATGTCTTCTAAACCTTTCTAATTCTTAGTACAAACATTGTATTACTAAGTCTACAAGTGCCATAAAAGATAGGAATAGATAGAACACAAAGTGAGTTGTGTCAAAAGTTATTATTGTTGAATATTGTTAGATGGTGAACGAACCAAAACCATCACCATTGTAATCTTGTTATTGAAGATCTAAGATAACCATTTTGACCCAAGGGAAATTGGACGTAAGTACCTCACTGGTACCGAACCAATATAAAAAAATGTTGTGTCTTGCTTTATTTCAGTTTGCTCGGTTTATTTCCCTCCATACTGTTAACTGTGTGGAATCTAGTTGACTAAAGCTACATCTAGTCAACTAATTTTTAATCGACCACAATTCACCCCCCTCCCCTTTTACTTTAAATTGGTATCAGAGCAAGGCTCAAAGATCTTACTTAACAGCTAGTGAGGAAAATATCATGGGATGAAACACAGTCGTTGGTACTTTATTTCAAGAAGGAACCTCTCGGGTTCGCCCTCCATATTTCAATGTACAACACTTTTTCTCACTGGAAATTTTGTATGGAAACATACACTATGTCTTATGATATTAAAGTTTGGCGTGTGATCAAACAAGGGAATCTTCCAGTTCCGTCAAAGAAAGATGAGAATGGTAAAGTCATTATATCAATTGATCCACTTGACCTAGATGATTATACTGATGAACAAGTTGTTATCATAACGGTGAATGCTAAAATAAAAATCATGTTGTACAATGCCATCAGTGGAGAAGAGTATGAAAAGATGTCAAACTGTGAAACTGCTAAAGAAATGTGGGGTAAATTGGAAGTCACATATGAAGGAACCAACAAGGTAAAGGAAACAAGAATTAATCTTCTTGTTCATGACAATGAGCTATTTCAGATGAAGGATGGAAAATCAGTGGAGGAAATGTTTCTCTAGGTTCAGCAAAATCCTTGGAGATCTAAAATCTTTTGGTAGACCAATAAAGAGCGGAGAGCAAGTTAGAAAAATTCTCAGAAGTCTTCCCACAATTTGGCAGCCCAAGGTTATCTCACTGGAATGTCAGGATCTTGACAAAATGTCCTATGATGAACTTAGAGGTGACTTATTTACCTTTGAGAAAACTCATTTGAATAGAAAATTCAACAAGAAAAGCATAAAATAATTGCCTTTAAAGCAACTGTAGATGAACTAGAAAATGAAGAAGAAGAGGAAGGAGGAGAACAGGATGAAAACATACCCATACTCTCCCAAGTTGTAACAAGCATGATGAAGAAAAATAGAAATAGCAGAAGAGGGAAATCAAACTTCAGAAAAGGAAGAACAAATAATGAAATGAAAAAAATGATGGAAGATGCTTTGAATGTGGAAAATATGGACATATTCAAGCTTATTGTCCCGAATTGAAGAAGAAGCTCAGCAGAAACATTCAAAAGAAGAAGTCCTTCGAAGCTTGGAGTGATGAAGAAGAATCTGACCAAGAAGAAATTGAACATATGTGTTTCATGGCCATAAAATAAGACAACAATGAGGAACCAAGAGAACTTGGACTCATGGAAGACGAAGGAACATATGAGGAAGAATATTCATGTGAACTTGGCCTTATGGAAGACGAGAGAACCAGTGAGGAACACCGCAAGAAGAATCGAAAAGGAAAATGGTATTTTGACAGCGCGTGTTCCAGACATATGACTGGGGATAAACAATTTTTCAGAACTGTCACCAAATTAGATGGATAAATAGTTACCTTTGGATATAATTCAAAAGGAAATGTAATCGGAGTTGGAAAGGTTTCTCTCAGCTCAACGTGTGATGTAGAGGAAGTGTACCTATTTGATGAACTTGGTTACAATCTTCTCAGCATTAGTACTATGTGACAATGACTACGAGGTGTGTTTCAAAAAACATGGTTGGTTTATTGAAGGTGAATCAGGTAAAGTTATCCTTTCTGGAAATAGGGACAGGAATGTTTATGCTATCAGTAACTTAGATAGTGGTTCTAATCAAATTTGTTTAGCTTCCATTCTTGATGATCCCTGGGTATAGAATAGAAAACTTGGTCATGCCAGCATGCATATTATTCATAAGATTTCCAAAAATAATCTTGTCATTGGTCTTCCAAAACTAGATTTTTTATAAAATCAAATTTGTGATGCATGTCAACTAGGAAAACAAACCAGATCTTCTTTTAAAGTCAAAAACATTGTTTCTACTTCAAAACCTCTTCAACTTTTGCATATGGATCTCTTTGGTCCTACTAGAACTGCTAGCATAGGTGGTAGGAAATATGCCTTTGTAATATTAGTAGATGATTTTTCTAGATTCACCTGGGTTATTTTTCTAAGTCACAAGGATGAAGCTTTAAGAAACTTTGAAGTCTTTTGCTAGAAAATGCAGCTTGAAAAAGGCTACTACATTTCTTCCATAAGAAGTGATCATGGAGGATAATTTGAAGTAAGGAATTTGAGAACTTCTACGATCTAGGGATTTCACACGATTTCCCTTCCCCAAAATAGCCTCAACAAAACGGAGTGGTAGAACGTAAAAACAGAACTCTACAAGACATGGAAAGAACTGTGATTGTGGAAAATTATCTTCCACACCACTTTTGGGCAGATGCTGTAAGTACAACATGTCATATCATGAATCGATGCCTTATTCAACCAATTCTCAATAAGACTCCTTGTGAACTATGGAGAGGAAAAATACCCAACATCAGTTACTTCCATCCTTTCGGCTATAAGTGTTTTATTCACAACAATGGAATGGACAATATTGGTAAGTTTGATCCAAAAAGTGACGAAGGTATTTTTCTTGGATACTCTCCCTTTAGCAGAGCATATAGAGTTTTTAATAAACATACTTTATCTATTGAAGAATCCATACATGTTGTTTTTGTGGATACTAACCCTGATTTGAAGAATGATCATCTTCCTGAAGAAGAAGAAATTTCTATAGTACCAAAATCTATTGGTATAGGTGAAATGGTTTCTGAAGAAATAACTGATCAGCAAGATCAGTCGACTATGCATCACTCAGAAAACCAGGAGTCCAATTCAATTACTTCAACAAACCCTGCTGAAAAGGATACAACGTTAGTTGTCCCAAATGAATGGAAGATTGAACCTGGATATCCTCATACGTATATCATTGGAAATCCTCAGGAAGGAATGAAAACTAGAATATCTCTAAAGCAGACATCAAATATTGCTCTCATATCCCAATTTAAACCAAAAAAGGTGGATGAAGCACTTGGAGACAAAAGCTGGATAGCTGCAATGAAAGAGGAGCTTGATGAGTTTGAGAAAAAACAAGGTATAGGAACTCATTCCTAAGCAACTAAATGCATTCATTGTCAGAACAAAATGGGTGTTTAGAAATAAGTTGAATGAATCTAGACAAGTTGTGAGAAATAAATCCGGACTAATTGCACAAAGTTATTCACAACAAGAATTGATTATGAGGAAACATTTTCCCCTGTTGCCAGGTTAGAATCTATTCGCATTCTATTAGCTTATGCTGCTTCAGATGGATGTTAAAAGTGCCTTCTTAAATGGATTCATCTCTGAGGAAGTCTTTGTTAAGCAACCTCCAGGATTCGTAAATGAATCCTTCCCTAATCATGTTTACAAACTGTCCAAAGCATTTTATGGCCTAAAACAAGCTCCTAGAGCTTGGTATAAAAGGCTAAGTACATTTTTGGTTGAACACGGGTTCGAAAGAGGTAAATTGATACTACTCTCTTTATCAAACGATCTTCACTAGGTAACTTAATTGTTCAAATTTATGTAGATGACGTTATTTTTGGCAGTACTAACATTGTTTTGTGCAAGGATTTGTCTAAGATCATTAAAGGAGAATTTAAAATGAGTATGATGGGAGAATTAAATTTCTTCTCTGGACTTCAAATCAAGCAAGTTCATAAAGGAATCTTCATCGGTCAAACAAAGCATACGAAGGAACTCATAAAAAATTTGGTATTTCCAATGCAAAAGCCATAGGAACTCCTATGAGTCCATCTACCACTTTGGATGAAGACAAAAAAAGTAAGAGTGTTGAGGAAACAATGTATCGAGGTATGATCCGGTTATTACTCTATGTCACAGCTAGTCGACCAGATATTATGTTCATTGTTTGTAAATGTGCTAGTTATTAGTCAGCTCCTAAAGAGTCTCATCTGACTACTGTTAAACATACCATCAGATATTTGATAGGAACAGTCGACTATGGTCTATAGTATGATAGTGTTGAAAATTTTGATCTCAAAGGTTTTTCAGATGCATATTTTGCAGGAGATAAACTTGATAGAGAAAGCACAAGTGAAACATGCCAATTACTTGGAAATTCCCTCATATCCTGGCATGGCAAGAAACAAAGTTGTGTGGCTCTATCCACAGCAGAGGCAGAGTATTTGGCAGTAGGCAATTGCTGCACACAAGTTCTATGGATTATGCATCAATTGTTAGAGTATGATTTATGTCTTAATTTTGTTCCTATTATGTGTGACAATAGTGCAATTTTCTTATCAATAAACTCTGTACATCATTCTAGGGCTAAGCATATTGAAATCAAGCATAACTTCACACGTGATCATGTTGCTAAATGAGATATTGTGTTAGAATTTGTTAATACTGAATATCAGTTAGCGAATATTTTTACAAAACCTTTGCTTGAGGAAAGATTTTGTTTCCTTCGAAACAAAATTGGTATTTGTACAATTCCCTTATAACCGTGTTTATTTCCTTCTATAAATACTTTTATTTATTTCCATATATGATGATCTTTTTACCAAAAATCTTCTAGTACTTGATTGATCTCTTCACTCATTAATTATGAACTAGGGCTTGGTTTTGCAGAAGGTAAATTTTCAGTTTCCTTTCATATGTCTCTCTGGAAATCGAGGCATCCCTTCTAAAGTCTTTTTAACTCTTCTCCCTCGGTTATATCTCCCACTCTCTCAGGAACCAACCTATTTCTCTCTGTTTCCCTCCACTCATGGCTAAAGCAAAACCCTCTCCCTCCTGCTCTATTCCCAGAAGAAGCCACCGATTCAAGAAAACCAAAGATGATCCTATTGATATCGAATCCTCTGAAAGCAGAGATCACTTACTTACTAAAGAAGATTCGATTGGAATCTCAAGAAGACATCCTCATATCTCAAAAGAGGGCGAAAAACGACCAATGGAGTCTATTCCCAAACAATCCTCTCAGAAAAAGGGAAAAACTAAAAATGTGGAGTTTGACCCTGAAGACAAGATGATTTTCTATGGTCCTGAGGAGAAGGCTAGGTTTGTGGCCGTCAAATGAAAATCAATTGCTTTTGGTCGACTATAAGTTTAAAGTCTATGCAGAACTCTCACTGTGATGTTTTGTCTATTATGAACTCAGAAACTTGTCTCTCTATTTGAAACTATTGGTTATACTATCTATGAAGAATATGTGCGCATGTTTTATGAAAATCTTTTTGTGAATGACAAAGGCGGTCTGAAAACCATGGTTTTAGTAACTCGTATTATCCTTGACTCTTACCAGTTTGAAAATATATTTGCCATAAAGTTTTTTGGTTACAATTGTTTTGTGTAATATTCCTGGCCAGATAATTTTGAAGTATCTTTTTATGAGACCAAAAGTGTTTTGTCTGAAAACCCCCCTGATATAGGCCCTAAGAACTTGAAATTTGAAATCGTGTTCTACCCCATATTATTGCAACCACTATGCTACCCCGTACTGGTTCTCTGAGTAATTTGTCTCTCAAAGATGTCTTTGTTATGTATTTCTTGGTAAATGGTAAAGCTATAAACTAGTTTTCCGAATTATTCCTTGAGAACAAACGCTCTGTTCTCTCTCCTAGTTTTAGGCGATAACTGGGCGATTTCTTCTCCAGGGCTGCCATGGC
>ML318026.1:0-35641 GCA_005239505.1 Nicotiana paniculata
CACAAAGTGATAATCAAGTTCTATATGTTTGGTCCGCTCGTGTTAGACAGGATTCTTAGCAATAATTTAAAGTCTTTAAAAATTATAGAAAATTATGAAAATACTTGTATATGCGTGTAAATCAAATGATGATACATATGATATATATATATGTATACATGTATATATATATGTATACATGTGTATATACATGTATACATGTGTATATACATGTATACATGTGTATATACATGTATACATGTATATATACATGTATACATNAAGGATTTAGTGAAAATATCGGCCAGTTGAGATGAAGAGGAGATGAAATAAAGAGAAATCAAACTATCTGCAAGCTTCTCCCGCACAAAGTGATAATCAAGTTCTATATGTTTGGTCCGCTCGTGTTAGACAGGATTCTTAGCAATGCTAAGGGCTACTTGATTATCACTATACACAGGAACATGGGTGGAAACAGAGACCCCAAGATCATGTAATAGATGCACAAGACAAGTCAATTCAGCCACTATATTGTGCAAGTTTCGATATTCAGCCTCTGCAGAAGAGAGGTAAACATTAGGTTGTTTCTTAGACTTCTAACAAATAGGGCTGCCACCCAAAGAGATAAAATTCCCAGTACCAGACTTCAGTAAGCAGCCCGATCTGAATCAGAGTAAGCCTTTAAGAAGAATACCCTTAGCAGGGTCATTCAACAGATAATGAAGGATGTGTACACCAGCCTACATATGAGTAGACCTAAGAGCATGCAAAAATTGACTCAAATGTTGCACGGAGAAGGCCAAGTCAGGTCTTGTATGCTGAAGGAAATTCAATTTTCTCACTAATATCCTAAAGTGAGAAGGATCAGAGAGCAACACCCCAGTTCATTATTAAGTTTACAATTCAAGTCCAATGGAGCCACAATAGGAGAGCAATATGAACAGTAAAATTCAGCAAGTAACTCCTTAGTGTGGATTTGTAATGATCCGACCGGTCGTTTTGCGTTGTCGGACCCCGTTCCCCTAAATGAAACTTCCCATAGCGGTTTATTATGATTTATGACTTGCGGGGATGGGTGGTTCGGGATTCGAAAATGTTTAGAGTGATATAGGAACACTTGGTTCCTTAAGGTTGACCTTTAAGGCCAAGTTTGACTACGGTCAAAATTTTGAGTAAACGACCTCGAAATCAAGTTTTCACGGTTTTGGTAGTTTGTATGATGATTTCGGACTTGGGCGTATGTTCACAATGGGTTTTGGATGACCCGAGAGAGTTTCGACGCCCAATAGCGAAATAAGAGTTTCCTTAAGTTCATATTGTGGGTTGGGACGTGTTTTTGTGTTATCGAGGTCCAATCAGAATTCTAAGATCGGGAATAGTTCTGTTATGTCATTCATGACTTGCTCGCAAAATTTAGGGTCATTTCGAGTAGTATAGGTCAGTTCGGCGCATTGTTAGCGAATTCAAGAAACTTAAAGTTCCTAAGTTTGATTCTGGGGGTTTTGAGGTGTGATTTTGAGTTTTAGCGTTATTTTGGGTGTTCCGAAGGCTCGAGCGAGTTCGTATTATGATTTGGGACTTGTTGGTATATTTGGATGGGGGCTCGGGTGGGCCCAGGTGCCTCTCAGGCACCAAACGAGGCCAAAACCTAGCTGAAGCAGTTGCTGGTGCACCTGATCTGGTGTGACCGCAGGTGCGGTTGCCCAGTCGCAGGTGCGAGACCGCTCCTGCAGTCCTTGCCTCGCAGGTGCGGCTTCAAGTGAGGCTGCCCATTTCTCGCAGGTGCGGATAATATCCGCAGGAGCGGAGCCGCAGGTGCGAGCTCCTCTCCGCAGGTGCGAGCCCAGGCCCCTTGCCCCTCTTCCGCAGGTGCGAGTCTTTTCTCGCAGGCGCGAGACCGCAGGTGCAGTCCTTGAGCCGCAGGTGCGGAACTACAGTAGGCAGTGAGTTCTTTAAAACACGGGATTATTTCATTTCACCCCATTTTCTTCCACCGTTACAGACCTTGAAAGCTTGGGAAAGAGCTCCACGACCTAGCTACTAAAAAAGTAAGTGAATTCTACCCTAAAGTTAGTTAATGCATGAATTCCTAGTTGAATTTAACTACCTAATTAGTGGAAAATTAAGGAATTTGGTAGTAACCTAGCGCTTTCGAGAATTTAGATAATTTCCCGTGAATTGGCTATGAAATCATACAAAAATAATATATTAATGATCCTTAGGTTATGGGTGAGTGTTTCCTTCGAGAAATTTTGGAATCGGAGCATGTGAGCCCGGGGTTGGATTTTGGGATTTCTTCAAGAATGATGAATTTGACTAAGTAATAGGAGAATTCCATGCTTTGAGTATAATTTGATATATTTACGTACGTTTTATTAGTTTCGAGTCCTTGGGTGACGAGTTCGGAGTTTCGGGCGCATTCTTGACCCGGGGAGTAGGTTCGACACGAGGTGAGTCTCCTTTCTAACCATGTAAGAGGGAATTGTACCCCTAGGTGATTTAAATGGCTATGTGTTAATGTTTGTGGGGGCTATGTACGCACAAGGTGACGAGAGTGCGTACGTGGCGACTATTATTGTTATGTCCGGGTAGTTAGGCCTACACCATGCCTTGTGTTTTTCCTTGAAATGAACTATATGCTTAATGATTTAATGTTACATGCGGCTTGTTTCCCTGAGATCATGGAATTTGAAAAATTTTAAGGAATTGTACACTGAAAAATAATTTATAAAGAATAATGTGTGGATTGTGTGTGTGCATGTGACCACTTCACAATTTACATTCCGCGAGCGGAGTGTTATTTCCCCCACTCTCATGGGAGCGGGCCGTACGCCACGGCGAGATTGAAAGATATATTATGGTTTGGGTCGTTCGACCCTCGGCAGTGCACATATATGATTATTATGATGGCTCAGGTCGGTTGTCCTTATCCTGTATGCGCATGCTACATTGTTAACGATTCTTTTATGGATATTGAGTGGTCAGATATTTAAAAAAAAAGGAAAATGAAATAATAATTGTTTATTTATTTCCAGTATTTATTTGAATTACAATTATCTTTAATGTTTACTGCTTTTATCATCCTTGTATGTGTGTTACCGATATTATATCTTGTTAATCATTTTGTTGGACCTTAATGAGTGTCAAGTCGACCTCTCGTCACCACTTCTTCGAGGTTAGGCGGGATACTCACTGGGTACATATTTGTTTATGTACTCATGCTACGCTTCTGTACTTAACTGTACAGGTTCTGAGGCTGGTGCATCTGGTTATCCGACCGGAGCTCGATTCTGATCATAGTTGGACCTAACTTCACGGTGAGCTGCTTCTCCTGACGATCCTCGGCAACACTATGGAGTTTCTTTTGCTTATTTCCCGTCTATTTCTTTCAGACAGTGGGACTGTATATTATATCTTTTTCATATTTTGTTAGTATGCCCGTAGGACTTGTGACACTAGTTCCTGGCACACGCGTGGTAGTTATTATGGATTCCGGGTCTGTATATATATATTGGCTCACGCCTCCTTATGACCGCTTTTGATTAAAACTGGCTAATTATCCTTTTTGATTTATGTTTTAAGCTTTAAAAACTTGGTATATGTTGAAATGTTTAATCAAACAAGAAAGAACCCTTAGTAAAATGAGTGTTGGCTTGCCCGACCCCGCTGTTGGGCGCCCTCACGGCCTGAGTTGGGATTTTGGGTCGTGACAACATGGTATCAGAGCTCTAGGTTCACGTAAGTCTCACGAGTCACGGGAAAACCCAATAGAGTCTTGCGGATCGGTACGGAGACGTCTGTAATTATCTTCAGGAGGCTATAGGGTGTTAGGAAAACCTCTCCTTATTTTTATTCTATCGTGCAGTCGATGGTTTACTAAATCTCATTCTTCTATTCTCTCACAGATAGTGATGACGCGTTCATCCGATGTTCCAGACCCGGGAGGGGCCGCTACCCCCGTTGTTCGAGGCCGTGGCAGAAGTCGGGGGAGGTCACCGACCCGAGGTAGGGGAAGAGGGCGTCCCAGAGCTATTCCAGTTGCACCACCACCAAAGGATCCTACTATAGAGGAGTAGGGTGAGGTGCCCCAGCAGGTCCTGCTCCAGTGTACTTTATGACGACGCTATGCTTCAAGGAGATCATGGGCCGTATGATGCGGTTTATGGACCCTATGTCTCAGGCTGGTTTATTTCCAGCAGATCCTGCGTCATCTAAGGCGGGAGAGGGGGGGGGGAGACTCCTACCGCCCAGGCTACAGGTCATGCAACAGTATTACATCATACCCCGGGTACACTGCCCATGGGTGGGGTCCAGCCTGTAGCAGCAGCACATGAGCAGAAGTTATTTGATAGATGGACTCGATTGCACCCTCCAGTCTTCGGGGGTGAGCGAGACGAGGATGCCCAGATTTTGTTGACAGGTGCAGGGACAGGCTGCACAATATGAGGATATTAGAGTCCCATGGAGTGGACTTCACTACCTTCCAGTTAGAGGGCAGAGCTCGCAAATGGTGGCAGTCCTATATTCTCAGCAGGCCAGCAGATTCTCCTCCTATCACTTGGGAGCAGTTCAATCAGATGTTTCTAGACAGGTATATCCCACCCTCTGAGAGGGAAGAGCTGCGATATCAGTTTGAGCAGCTGGAGCAGGGACAGATGTCAGTGACAGATTATGAGGCAAGATTCTCAGAGTTGTCTCGCCACACACTCATGATATTACCTACTGATGCCGAGAGAGTGCAGAGATTTTTAGCAGGGCTGCACTCCGGTATTAGGTCCAACATGGCCCGAGAGGTGGAGATGGGGACTCCCTATCAACTGGTGGTCGAGATAGCTCATCGGATTGAGGGCTATCGATTGAGAAGCAGAGAGCAGGGTCAGTAGGACAAGAGAGCCAGATTCTCTGGGGATTTCTGAGGTGCCCCAGTTAGGGGCAGAGGTCAGTTCGGTAGAGGTCAGCCCAGCAGGCCTCCATATTAAGCACCCACACCACCTCCCCGAGGTGTTCCAGCGAGCCCTCATTTCAGCACCATGTTAGAGCATTCCTACCCCCCTCCAGCCATTCAAAGTTCACCCAGTGGTTATTCCAGTTATCCGAGATCCCCCAGTCCCTACTTCAGTGCTATGCCAGAGAGTACACATCGGTCTCCGGCCATTCAGGGTTCCTCTTCAGGGAAGCAAGCTATGATACCCGGAGGTTGTTATGAGTGTGGGGATCCAGGTCATATGAAGAGGCATTGTCCCAGGTTTCGAGGCAAAGCAGTGTAACAGGATTATCAGCCTATGGGTCCAGCACCAGCCGTCAGGACACCTAGAGGTGGGGGACAGGTCGGCAGGGGTCGTCCTAGAGGTGGAGGCCAGTCAGTGGGAGATCAGCCAGCTCCTGTTCATTCTGGCGGGGCTCAGTCTTCCGGTGCTCCAGCTAGATTCTATGCTATTCCGGCCAGATCAGACGCAGTGGCCTCAGACGCCGTGATCACAGGTATTATTACAGTATGTGGTAGAGAGGCATCAGTGTTATTTGATCCAGGATCCCCCTATTACTATGTTTCGGTCTTATTTTCTCATTTTTTGGATGTCCCTCGTGAGTCCTTGGGTTCTCCTATATGTGTGTCCACTCCTGTAGGTGATTCTGTGGTGGTAGACCGGGTTTACCGGTCCTGTATGGTTACATTTCGCGGGTTCGAGACTCGAGCGGATCTCTTATTGCTCGACATGGTTGATTTCGAGGTTATTTTAGGCATGGATTGGCTATCTCCTTATCATGTCGTGCTAGATTACCATCCCAAGAAAGTTACTTTAGCCATGCCACAGTCGCCTGGGCTGGAGTGGAGAGGTTCCTCAGTTAGTGCAGCCAGTCAGATTATTTCATTCCTGAAGGCTCGACATATGGTCGAGAAGGGTTTCCTGGCCTATCTTGCTTATGTGCGGGACGTCACCACCGAGTCACCGACGATTGATTCAGTTCCAGTTGTTCGAGAGTTTGATGATGTATTTCCTTCAGACCTTCCGGGCATGCCTCCGGATCATGATATTGATTTCTTCATTGATTTAGCTCCAGGCACCCAGCCTATATTTATTCCTCTGTACCGTTTGGCTCCGAAAGAGTATTGATTACCGCCACTTCACCGTGGGGTGCTCCAGTTCTATTCGTGAAGAAGAAGGATGGGTCCATGCGGATGTGTATTGATTACCGCCACTTGAACAAGGTCACCATTACGAACAAGTACCCTTTGCCGCGCATAGATGATTTGTTTGACCAGTTGCAGGGTGCTCGAGTGTTTTCTAAGATTGATTTGAGATCGGGATATCATCAGTTGAGGATTCGGGCCTCAGATGTTCCGAAGACAGCTTTTCGCACGAGGTATAGCCACTATGAGTTCCTGGTAATGTCCTTTGTCTTGACTAATGCCCCAGCAACATTCATGGACTTGATGAACAGGGTGTTCAGGCCGTATATTGATTCCTTTTTCATTGTCTTCATTGATGACATTTTGATTTACTCACGTAGCCTGGGGGAGCACGAGCAGCATTTGAGAGTTGTGCTCCAGACTTTGCGAGAATAGAAGCTATATTCTAAGTTCTCCAAGTGTGAGTTCTGGTTGGATTCCGTGGCATTCTTGGGTCATGTGGTATCCAGAGAGGGTATCAAGGTTGATCCTCAGAAGATTGAGGCAGTTCAGAGTTGGCCGCGTCCTACTTCAGCTACAGAGATCAGTAGCTTTTTGGGCCTAGCAGGCTATTATCACCGATTTGTGGAGGGGTTCTCTTCTATTGCAACTCCATTGAATAGATTGACTCAGAAGAATGCACCGTTCAGATGGTCCGACGAGTGTGAGGCGAGCTTTTAGAAGCTCAAGATATCATTGACCTCATCACCAGTTCTGGTAATGCCTTCCGGTTCTGGGATGTATACAGTGTGCGACGCTTCACGCGTTGGTTTGGGATGTGTGTTGATGCAGGAAGGGAGAGTTATTGCTTATGCTTCACGCCAGCTGAAGGTTCATGAGAATAATTACCCCGTGCACGATTTAGAGTTGGCGGCGATTGTTCATGCTCTTAAGATTTGGAGGCACTACTTGTATGGGGTGTCCTGTGAGGTTTATACAGACCACCGCAGATTGCAACACTTGTTCAAGCAGAGGGATCTTAATTTGAGGCAGCGCAGATGGATTAAGTTGTTTAAGGATTATGATATCACCATTCTTTATCATCCGGGCAAGGCAAACGTGGTAACAGATGCCTTGAGCAGGAAGGCAGAGAGTATGGGTAGTTTGGCTTACATTGCAGCAGAGGAGAGACCTCTAGCCTTGGACATTCAGTCCTTGGCTAATCGCCTGGTGAGGTTAGACCTTTCAGAGCCTCGCCGAGTTTTAGCACATGTGGTTTCTCAGTCTTTGTTATTGGGAGAGATTAAGGCTCGGCAGTTTGATGATCCGTACTTGGCATAGCTTCGGAAGACAGTGGTTCAGGGTGGTGCCAAGGAGGTTACTATTGGCGAGGATGGTGTTCTGAGACTTCAGGGCCGTTTATGTGTTCCTAATGTCGATGGCCTGAGAGGGAGGATTCTAGAGGAGGCACACAGTTCTCGGTATTCTGTTCATCCTGGTGCTACGAAGATGTATCGTGATTTGAAGCAGCATTACTGGTGGAGGCGGATGAAGAAGGACATTGTGGAGTATGTGGCTAGGTGTCTTAATTTCCAGAAGGTTAAGTATGAGCACCAGAGGCCAGGAGGCCTACTTCAGCAGATGCCCATTCCGGAGTGGACGTGGGAACACATCATTATGGACTTCGTGGTTGGGTTGCCTCGGACTCTGCGGAAGGTTGACGCGGTTTGGGTCATTGTGGATAGATTGACCAAATCGGCACATTTCATTCCAGTGGCTAATACATATACTTATGAGAGGTTGGCATAGATCTACATTCGGGAGATAGTCCGGTTGCACGGTGTGCCGGTGTCCATTATATCAGATCGAGGTCCTCAATTCACCTCGCACTTCTGGAGAGCATTTCATAGTGAGATGGGTACCCATATAGACCTCAGCACAACATTTCACCCTCAGACTGATGGCCAGTCGGAGCGTACAATTTAGATATTGGAGGACATGCTCAGGGCATGTGTGATTGACTTCGGAGGTTAGTGGGACCAGTTCTTGCCTTTGACCGATTTGCTTACAATATTAGTTATCAGTCCAGCATCGAGATGGCTCCATTTGAGGCTTTGTATGGTCGGCGATGTCGTTCTCCTATCGGGTGGTTTGAGCCTGACAAGGCTAAGTTATATGGCACCGACATGGTGAGGGATGCTTTGGAGAGGGTGAAGTTGATTCAGGAGAGGCTCCGCACGGCACAGTCCTGACAGAAGAGCTACGCGGATCAGAGGGCGCGTGATGTATAATTTATGGAGGGAGATAAGGTCCTGTTGAAAGTCTCGCCAATGAAGGGTATTATGAGGTTCGGGAAGAAGGGCAAGCTGAGCCCAAGGTTTATAGGTCCCTTCGAGGTGTTGAGGCGAGTTGGGGAGGTTGATTATGAGCTAGCTTTGCCTCCCAGTGTGTCAGGAGTTCACCCGGTCTTTCATGTATCCATGCTCCGGAGGCACCACGCCGACTTCTCTCATGTGCTTGATTTCAGCACTATTCAGTTCGATAAGAGGTTGGGCTACGAGGAGGAGCCAATTGCTATAATTGATAGACGAGATCGCCAGTTGAGATCCAAGAGAGTTTCTGCCGTAAAGGTCCAGTGGAGGGTCCAAACAGTCGAGGAGGCGACCTGGGAGTCCGAGGAGGACATGCAGAGCAGATATCCGCACTTATTCAGCACTTCAGGTATGATTCTAGACCCGTTCGAGGTCGAGCATTTGTTTAAGAGGTGGAGAATGTAATGACTCGACCGGTCATTTTGCGTTGTCGGACCCCGTTCCCCTAAATGAAACTTCCCATAGTGGCTTATTGTGATTTATGACTTGCGAGGACGGGTGGTTCGGGATTCGGAAGTGTTTAGAGTGATATAGGAACACTTGGTTCCTTAAGGTTGGCCTTTAAGGCCAAGTTTGACTTTGGTCAATATTTTGAGTAAACGACCTCGGAATTGAGTTTAGACAGTTCCGTATCTTTGTATGATGATTTCGTACTTAAGCGCATGTCCGGAATGGGTTTTGGATGACCCGGGAGCGTTTCGACGCCCAATAGCGAAATAAGAGTTTTCTTAAGTTCATATTGTGGGTTGGGACGTGTTTTTGTGTTATCGAGGTCCAATCAGAATTCTAAGATCGGGAATAGTTCCGTTATGTCATTCATGACTTGCTCGCAAAATTTGGGGTCATTCCGAGTAGTATAGGCCAGCTCGGCGCATTGTTAGCGAATTCAAGAAACTTAAAGTTCCTAAGTTTGATTCTAGGGGTTTTGAGGTGTGATTTTGAGTTTTAGCATTATTTTTGGTGTACCTAAGGCTCGAGCGAGTCGGTATTATGATTTGGGACTTGTTGGTATATTTGTAAGGGGGCTCGGGTGGGCCCAAGTGCCTCTCGGGCACCAAACGAGGCCAAAAACCAGCTGAAGCAGTTGCTGGTGCACCTGATCTGGTGTAACCGCAGGTGCGGTTGCCCAGTCGCAGGTGCGAGACCGCTCCTGCGGTCCTTGCCTCGCAGGTGCGGCTTCAGGTGAGGCTGCCCATTTCTCGTAGGTGCGGATAATATCCGCAGGAGCGGAGCCGCAGGTGCGATGTTCTCTCCTCAATTGCGAGCCCAGGCCCCTTGCCCCTCTTCCGCAGGTGCAAGTCTTTTCTCGTAGGTGCGGTCCTTGAGCCGCAGATGCGGAACCACAGTAGGCAGTGAGTTCTTTAAAACACGGGATTATTTCATTTCACCATATTTTCTTCTACCATTAGAGACCTTGAAAGCTTGGGAAAGAGCTCTACCCTAAAGTTAGTTAATGCATGAATTCCTAGTTGAATTTAACTACGTAATTAGTGGAAAATTAAGGAATTGGTAGTAACCTAGGACTTTCGAGAATTTAGATAATTTCCCGTGAATTGGCTATGAAATCATACAAAAATCATATATTAATGATCCTTAGGTTATGGGTGAGTGCTTCCTTCGAGAATTTTTGGAATCCGAGCATGCAGACCGGGGTTGGATTTTGGGATTTCTTCAAGAAGGATGAATTTGACTAAGTAGTAGGAGAATTCCATGCTTTGAGTATAATTTGATATATTTACGTAACGTTTGATTAGTTTCGAGTCCTTGCATGACGAGTTCGGAGTTTCGGGCGCATTCTTGACCCGGGGAGTAGGTTCGACACGAGGTGAGTCTCCTTTCTAACCTTGTAAGAGGGAATTGTACCCCTAGGTGATTTAAATAGCTATGTGCTAATGTTTGTGGGGGCTACGTACGCACAAGGTCACGAGAGTCCGTACGTAGCGACTATTATTGATATGTCCGGGTAGTTAGGACTACACCATGCCTTGTGTTTTTCTTTGAAATGAAGTATATG
The DNA here is from genome assembly GCA_005239505.1 of Nicotiana paniculata. NCBI lineage: Eukaryota > Viridiplantae > Streptophyta > Magnoliopsida > Solanales > Solanaceae > Nicotiana > Nicotiana paniculata. The sequence continues at coordinate 10,475 of ML318026.1, forward strand.
CTTAATGATTTAATGTTACATGCGGCTTGTTTCCCTGAGATCATGGAATTTGAGAAATTTTAAGGAATTGTACACTGAAAAATAATTTATAAAGAATAATGTGTGGATTGTGTATGTGCATGTTACCGCTTCGCAATCTACATTCCGCGAGCGGAGTGTTATTTCCCCCACTCTCATGGGAGCGGGCCGTACGCCACAGCGAGATTGAAAGATATATTATGGTTCGGGCCGTTCGACCCTCTGCAGTGCATATATATGATCATTATGATGGCTCATGCCAGTTTTCTTATCCTGTATGCGCATGCTACATTGTTAACGATTCTTTTATGGATATTGAGTGGTCAGATATTTAAAAAAAAAGGAAAATGAAATAATAATTATTTATTTACTTCTAGTATTTATTTGAATTACAGTTATCTTTAATGTTTACTGTTTTTATCATCCTTGTATGTCTGCTACCGGTATTATATCTTGTTTAATCATTTTGTTGGACCTTAGTGAGTGTCGAGTCGACCTCTCGTCACTACTTCTTCGAGGTTAGGCGGGATACTCACTGGGTACATATTTTTTTATGTACTCATGCTACGCTTCTGTAGTTAATTGTACAGGTTCTGAGGCTGGTGCATCTGGTTATCCGACCGGAGCTCGATTCTGATCATAGTTGGACCTGACTTCACGGTGAGCTGCTTCTCCTAACGATCCTCGGCAGCACTATGGAGTTTCTTTTGCTTATTTCCCGTCTATTTCTTTCACACAGTGGGACTGTATATTATATCTTTTGCATATTTCGTTAGTATGCCCGTAGGACTTGTGACACTAGTTCCTGGCAAACACGTGGTAGTTATTATGAATTCCGGGTCTGTATATATATTGGCTCACGCCTCCTTATGACTGTTTTTTATTAAAACTGGCTAATTATCCTTTTCTATTTATGTTCTAAGCTTAAAAATTTGGTATATGTTGAAATGTTTAATCAAACAAGAACGAACCCTTAGTAAAATGAGTGTTGGCTTGCCCGACCCCGCTGTTGGGCGCCCTCACGACCTGAGTTGGGATTTTGGGTCGTGACAGGATTGAATCAGCTGTACCATGTACTTTTTGAGTTCAAAATGCCCGGTGATATCAGGCTTCACAATAGCTTGAGTCATATTAGCGAGATTGGGCCTCGCGACTTCTACCACCGGACACTCTTCATTACCTCTCTATTGGCTGTGGTTGAACGACGATATCCAACTCTCTTTCTATTCTCATTCTAGCTTCGACTTCCTTCCCCACTCTATGAAGTGTTCGTTCAATTTCTGGATCAAAGGGAAGGAGGCTTTTTGTGCTTCTACTCCTCCGCATTCAAGAGAAGAGCCGGCGTTAACACAAACAAGGCAAACTGAAAATTAAAACTTGAACAAATAAGTAATAAAAGCTTAACTCAGTCAAGTACCTAATTTCTAAGTCCCTGGCAACGACGCCAAAAACTTGTTGCGACCAAACACACTCACGCAAGAATACGTGGTCGTCAAGTAATGGAGTAGTGAGTAGAGTATCGTTCCCATGAAGACTTATGATGAACTTTCGACTGATTCAAACTCAAATAACTTATCGATTCAAGAGATTTCTCACAAAATAGATAATTTACTAATTTACTACCTAAAAATTATAAAGTAATTAAATAACTAGAAATCAACCACAACACTTAAACAATTTCGAATAACAATCAATAGGAGATAATATTCCAGGGTCACGGGTTAGCTAACAATCGTGTTGCGTTCTTAGCTTAAAATGACTAATTGATTTATCTAGGTTGTTGATTGGCAGGGTTGATATTACTCATAAGAATTTGTCGAGTCCTTACTCACCTATTCAAGTTAACTTAATGCCTATATGTCTATGGAATTAAGATTAACAAGAATGCATTTCCTGTATTTCAACCAAACAAGACAATTAGGTATATGTCTATCCTAATTGCGAATCCGTTCCCCGATGCCCGGGTTCAAGAACTTGCTCTATTATATTCTATATGCAATCTAGAATTCTCACTTTCGAGTTAAACTCTAGATTCGTAGATAGTATTTCACTGTTAGCTACTCAGCAAAATAATTAAAAAAAAATTAAATAAACAACCCAAATATGATAAAATCAACTTCGTCAAATTAAACTTCAAACATCAACATTCATGTATACCCATGACCCTAGAACAATAGGGTTTTTAGCCACTAATGTTCATACAATCATCAAATAATTCATAAGAGTGCATAAAAATCAATAAAAGAAGGAAAAAATAATAACTCAAGACTAATTCCGTGATTTCCAAGCTTTGTCGGGGATGTTTCGGCTTCCCAATGTGTTAGATGAACTAAAAGAGGCGTTTTTGGCTTATATATTGCGTACAAAAGTCATGGGCCAAAGTTCTCCTATTCCTAATCCAAACAACCACCTCGTCCTCCACTTCTCAGCTACGCATGCTAGGGTGGATGCGAAGCATCCACCCTTTGTTCCTCCATTTTAGCTTTTCCCAAGTGCGGATGCTAAGGTGGATGCTATGGGCCAACTTCACTGCTAAGGGTGCACGAAATCTGATTTTTTCTAAGGTGGATGCGACGCATCCAACCCCTCTTCCTCTAGCTAGAGCACCGTTTCTTCATATTTTTGCACTCCAAATACCCTAAATCATCACACACAACTTAATTAGTCATAAAACCAATAATTAAACCATGTTGGGCATTTTAAAGATCAAATAGCATCAAAGAGCGGTTAAAACATGGTTAAAGTAACATCAAAACATATAGAAATATGCACAATATCACCACTAAACACTTAAACCTTTGTTCGTCCTCGAGCAAAGTAGAGTCAACCCACAACCGACCGAACAAAATTAAGCTTATCGCTATCAAGACACACATTTCAATTAAGCTTAAGCACCCATGACTTTGGTTGATACCAACAATTAGCCCTTGCATATGCATTTCCAGACTTTCTTCTCCACGTTGATAACATGCCAAGCACATTATTGAACAGTTCAAACCAGTCAAATAGCAAATTCGGGATATCTTAACCTCATTTACTGACTCTTTAGCATAACTACTTTCAGGCCAACTTACTCACTCTGATTGAAAAGTTTAATCACGACGCTTATCCATTATGAAACATGTTCCCTCACCATAAAACAGAGGAAGATAGTCCACACACTCAAATAAAATTTGAATAGTAATTTAAGGACTTCACATAATAGAAGAATTCTCTCACTCTCTCAAAGAAGTTCACATGCGCACAAAAGGTACCATATGCTTGACCTTAATGTAAATCTCTACTAATGTAAGCTTGCTCGATCTAAAATCAATTAGGACTTTTCATGGTTGTAATGTGGGCTAAGGGATGGGTATGATATATCTAGGAATAGTGGTTCACCGTCCTAAGCACTTTAACACGTCACATGATAACTTAAGAGCAAATTCTTCAACACCACTTCAATTTCATAAATAATATCACCCCAAAAACGCCCCCTTCTTCTTTAAGCACTAATTTAATTTATACCCACTAGTAAGAACAAGACAACAATTTATTCATTTCCATTTTTCCTGCCCCCTTTTTTTTTCCAGATTATTCTCTTTTTTTCCCAACTGTTTTTTTTTCAATTTTCGCTAGTGGTGTATTATTTTACAAAACAAGTGCATCTTTCTTCCTTTCATTGGTTCCACTCAAAATCCACCCAAATCCCCTCTTTACTTCCTTTCGCGGTCATTTCACGATTAAAGTGCTTTAAGAGGAAATATGATCAAAACAATGTCAATTGAGAATAAAAAGGGTCTAGGCTTATAATGTGGATACCAAATAAAGGTCAATAGGCTCAAAATGGCTTACTAGGGATGATTTTATTTATGATAAGCATTTAAGCTCAAAAAGATCAAAGAAGGCCTAAAATCATTTTTCAAACCGAGCAAAACCTAGGATTTCGCTTCAACTCACATACCGGGCAAATTATAGACACAAATGTACTACACGAGACTTATACCAAAAATCTCACCATACATTGGCAGATGATTCACTTAGGAGGGCTACATTTCAACTTTCAATCAAAGCAAGTACGTAGTTAAGCCCCAATTTTAATGCATACAGCACAACAATTAGCACATGAGTCAAGACGATGAGCCTAAGCGTCACAAAAAAACTAGTCAACTTTTAAAGGCAAAAATAGTTCTCACAAACTCACGGAGAAAGTTATAATCCACGTGCTCAGGTCTAACTTTGTTAGTATCAAACAAGTCACAGAATGTGCTGAATTTAGACTGGGTCTTTACATCCTATACTACTCTAAAAAAAGAAAAACTAGTACCCGGTTCAAAATTTCGTCCCTTGGAAAAGAACCGATGGACAAAGAAAAACCAAGGGGGATTATTACCTACTAGACTAAATTTACTAACTACTCAAGGCTATTACTCTATTTTTGTGCTCTTCTTTAGTTTTCTGTCAATCTCCTAATACTAAAACTAATTTCAAGAATCAAATCTTTTTGTATTTTTCTAAGGACTTTAATCCCTCAAGAGAACTGTTCAGGTAGTCCGTTGTCGGGAAAAGTCCTCTATTTTATGATTTTTTTTTGATAAAGCTACTTACTACGACTAGACACAACAATGGATTGAGAGTTACTCCATATAGATGAATTTGCTAACTATTACAGGCCATTAATCCAGTGAATATTACAGCCCCAACAATATCAAAATCAACAAAAATTGTAACGGTTAAGTACATTCATCCACACAAAAAATATGAATAACCCCCACCCACACTTAGAACCATGCGTTATCCCCAATGCACACAGATAAAGTAAAGTAGGGTGAGAAGAAACTCCCTCAAGTCAATGTGGAATGTTGAAATATATGTAGAGGAGATCAAGGAGATGATGAACAAATGTAATATCCAGATTTCTCATACACTTAGGGAGGGCAATCAACTAGCAGATCACTTAGCAAAATATGCTTTGGATGTTGGCACTATAATATGTCATGATTTCATGGATTTGGATGTCTTAGGAAGAAGGATTGTGAACAATGACAAACTACAATGGCCATATTTAAGGATCAAAACAAGAAGGTGATAGATATGATGTGGAGCAAAAGAAAAATGGAAGAGAAGAAGAGGACTGGTGATTTCTGGTCAGCATGGTCGAATCCTAAGGGAGGAGATCATGTTGAACGGTTTTTCTACTAACAATGTGTTCTTTTTTGCAGGAAAAGATATTGTGTCCATGCCTTACCTTGATCGTCAAGATCAATGGGTGGTATTAGTACTTGGTACTCATTCCCTTGAAGTAAAAATTAAGGTATGCATAAGCATGGAAAGGATGGATCAAAGGAGCACTTATAAGAGAGGACTGCCCAGAAATTTGGTATGTGGCAGATACAAGTTTAGGCATCAAGAATTGGAATCAATGTGCCACAACACATCCCAAATTTGGTGTAACACGAATGATGTAACAATACAAAGATGGAGATCGAAGGAATTCAGTAGCAAGCAAGATAACATCACAGTTTTGCGCATTCAATTGACATTGGATCAACATGGTCGAATCCTAAGGGAGGAGATCATGCTGATCCTTTTTTATACTAACTTTGTGTTCTTTTTTGCAGGAAAAATTAGTGTGTCCATACCTTACCATGATCTTCAATCTCAATGGGTGGTATTAGTACTTTGCACTCATTCCTTCAAAGGAGAAATCATGGTACGCATAAGAATGGAAATGATGGAGCAAATGAGTACCCTTGACATAAGACTTCCCAGAATGTTAGTATATAGCAGATTCAGCTATTTGGAATTATGGAAGATACTGGGAAGTCATTACTCAGCTCAATTGGGTCACAATGAATCCCAAGAATGGATCAACACAAAGAAGATAACATCAAAGGGCTGGAGATCACATATGTACAAATGCAGACAGAACAGTTGCACGTCTGTGCATTTTCTGTTGACACTTGATGTTCAAATTTTGAAAACAAAAAATGAACTCGTGTGGATGATACAGTTATGGAATTTACCATTACATGTCTATGATGCGACACAAACATCATATACAGGGAGCCAGGCAAACATTAGGACAACACAATTGGATTCTCAAGAAGATCACACAAGAGATCACTATGCTCAAATCCATATGGAAGAGAACATAGTGATCAATTTTTATTCTAACGTCATTTTTTTTTGCAGGAGAGAATACTGTATCTATGCGCTATCTCTTGAGGAACTCCCAGTTGGTGGTATCAGTACTATGTACTCATTCCACTGGGAGGGAATCAAGAGTAGGCACAAGCATAGAAGCAAAACTTAGTCAAAGGACACTATGGACTGTCATGACTGAAGGAGACATATTATACTTCAGCTTATATAGTGTCCTAAGACTCAGCTTGAGCACCAATTATCTGATGTTTCAAAGAGGTGCATAAAGATGGAACAACAACAGTGACAAGAATCTGCCCAGGAAAATATGCAGGGCATTGAGGAGAGGTACGCCAATTTGGCATAATAAAATGGGATCACGGGGTGTGAGGGAATGCAGAAATCTAGTCATACACCTTAATTCAATATCCAAGAAACGGATCGACGCAGAAAAAACATTTGAGGGTGGGAATACACATGAAGAGTGCATAACAACATGAAGGCTTGCAGACTTGAACAACCTCGTTTCGTTGAGTCAGGGCACTTCCAATGGAATTGTGCAAGAGATGCATATTAGCAAAGGAGTCAACTCATCACTGACATTAAGAAGAGCTCACAAGGAAGAGGTGCAAAGCGGAAAACACTCCACCCACACAAGGATCATGCTCAACATAAGGAAGCAAAAGTGCAACTTCATCAGGAGACGCATCTACTGGGCAGTGCTGGAGACACGAACAGGACACCTTATGAAATCCAGTTTTATCAAACGTATGCTGCATTTTCATAGGAAGAGATCATCAATAAGTTTGGAATTCACACGCTGTGGAAAATGCACAGTGACAGGCCATTTTGGAAATCAAATGTGCGCACATGCAGGAAGTGGCTATGTATGTAATATGCTAGTTTCTATACAAGTTTTAGACATTCTTGTTAGTAATTTTACTAGATCACTTTGTAATATCACTTTTGGGAATTTCAAGCCCAAATTTGATAATAGGATCTATGCAGTAGTCATACCTTATAGTCTTACACTTTGTAAGACAAAATGCTACATTGTTTTTGCTTTCTATATAAATAAAAACTAGCCCTAGGCACTGGCTAGTGAATTGCTAAAAAAAAGGCTCCTCCAGCAGTCTGTGGAAAAGCATTAGCATCCATGGCATCCATCATGCCCCCTATGGCCTAGAAATAGCATCCTCACGAGTAGGGAGCTCGGTCACATTCCTATCATCACCAACTGGAGCTAAGTCTGTAGTAGGTGGTACAACAGGCTCAGCCGGCATGGATTGTGGAGCCTCAGGGACTATAAGAGGAGTAGAGGTGGATGACCCAGCAGTGGATGATGCAAGCAGCTGTGAGATGTCTATATCTACACGTTGATCCAAAGCACAGAGGAGTAATGATACCTCCCTCATCATCGTGGCCTGCTCAGCCTGGACTCGGTTTAGATCCGCACGAGTCTGACTTAATTCCTCTCTAGTGGCACTCAACTCTGCACGAGTCGCTATCAACTCAGCCCTGTTCTCTTGCATATCAGCTTGCATTTGCTCAAACAACTGTTGAATGGTGAGCTTAGAAGACCTTCCCTTGTTCGGCTCAAGTACATGAGTAACATCATATGGTCCTGGAGCTTTAGCTTCAATGTCGTCATTCTCCTTGTCCTATACTACTCCCATCTCTTTCAATTAAGCCGATAGGGTATTTGAAAAGAACAATCTCCACTTGTAATTCATCCTGGTGCGCTGCATCTGGTCGTGCATGACGGCTTCCAAGTTGCGCGTTATCCCCTCCAACAAAGCATACAACACAAGTGCTCGATGTCGAGGGACATAAGTTTTGTGTTGGCATGGCATCAGGCAGTTGCATATGAAATTTTGAACCACACGTGCTAACACGCTCATGAATTCTTTGGCCAGAGAATGGTACTCCATACTCCCATCCTTCCAATTTGCATCCTTCCTGGTAGGGCATAAGACATACTTAATGTGTGCATAATCTGGTGCTTTGCATATGGAGTCAAACCTATCCGTTAGTGTGTGTGGAACCCCTAAGAAATTGTTCAGAGCTTCAGCTGAGACATTAATATCCACCCCTCGTACTCTCACAATGCTGCCCATGGAGTGACACCAATTAGCGTAAAGCTCTCTGACGATAGTGAGGTTGGCCTTGCCGTGGACCTTCAAGATAGGTCCCCATTGTTGCACCTCTCAAATTGATTTCAGAAAATCTAGATAATTTTCCTTAAGTGCTCCAATGTTGATTGGCTTTTCTGGAATGTACTTCTTTGAACCCAGGATCTTATTATAAGCTCGGAATGCCTTTTCACTGACAAAGTTCTTCTCCCAAGCAGCTCGGTCTATTAGCTCACCCTCATCTTCGTCACTCATGTCGACATGTGGAAGATCATTATCCGAATCAGACTCAGACTCAGATTCTGCAGTAGTCTTCTACTTCCCTTTATCATTCGGGTCACTCTGCTTGGAGGATTTGCTCTGGTACGACACAAGTTCTCTGATCTCTATCCCTTTGCTTGGCGGAGTTGATGATGTTGTTGTAGTACCCCTCTTCAAAGTCCTCCTTACTAGTAGTTCCTCCTCTTCTTGCTTCAATTCATCAATTAACTGCCTAGTCGGCAGTTCCTTAGATTTCTTAGTCCGCTTCCTTTTGTTATGTGGATTTGGAGCACCTGTTTCCTTTCTGATAGTCTTTTTGGGCGGGTACTTGTTATTATCTCTTTCTTGTTTCTTGGACGGTTTGCTCGTTGCTACCATTTATGAACCTAAGTACCTGCAATGCAAAGAAGTCAAAAATTAGCATATAGAACAGAGAACTTCAGCTATAAAGCAGCTGTACAACAACTTGCACTTCCAATCATTCACATAGTCATGCCATTCAGTACTCATGAAAATATAGCCCATGGCTTTCAGCAGGGATCTGATAACTCTCTTCAAATTCACAAATAAGCATTGCGCTTTATAGATATCATTATGCACAACATGAGGTTTATCCGAGTGGTGCTCACTAACCATGTTCAATTACACATAGCAGCTCACTCGGCCCTACACTTATTCTCACGACATATCAATACGCATAGATTTCACACAATCAAATCGAGTAACACTTTACAATTCAAGAAGTCTAGCATGTGCCGGATGTCAATTTGTTTAGACAATCTATTATAGGCTCAAAACATTCCAACAAAGGTTGTACACAATCAAACAAATGACCCCACACTTATTCACTAGCATATAGTAGTGTTGTCGGTTACTCATACTTCGCCGACGCCTAAATTTACCTCATAGGTAATTCGTCGAACATATGGTATGCAACAATTTTGCCTAGTTTGTTCTATCAATTGGACAATTCGATTACCCTCCCAAAATTAACGAATGAAGAAAATTATAGTTTATCATCTCGCAACCATTAAAATCAACAGGAACGACAGCCCCAAGCTTCAAATTTTTCCCAGTTCCCTTTCTTTTAATCACATGTGTGATATTCAAGTTAGTGAACCTAACCTAGGGGAATTTTGGGCAAGGGATCTATTGCTACTAACAAGAGAAAAGAGAGGAGAGTTAGGAAAGAGAAGAAAAGAGAAGAGAGAAGAGAGAAGAGAAGAAGGATACTTGTTACGTTTGAGGGTTGGAGGCAGTGATGGTGTGACGATTTGAAGGGAGAATAGTGAGGGAGGGAATTTAGGTGGTTCAAGTGTTTTAAGTTAACACTTACCTGGGATGCGGACTGGGATGCGGCGCGTCCAGAGTTATTTCTCTGAATGTTTTTCGATGCTGCGGTGGATGCTATAGGCAGATTTCACTGCCTTGAGCAGTTGCTCCATTATTTTTTTATGCGGTGGGGGATGCGACGCATTCACCCTGTTTTCCCATACCTGAAGCTTTTTTTTAAATACATACAAGAACTAATTCCTACAAAAATAAAAATTCAAGGAACTCATAGAAAAAGAAAAAAAAATCAGAAATACAGAGCAAACAGGAAAAATTTAACAAACTACAAAAACAAAAGAAAATACTTGGGTTGCCTCCCAAGAAGCGCCTGATTTAACGTCGCGGCACGACACAACACGTTCTTCACGCCTCCGCCAAATCCATCGAGGTCTTGTGACGTTCAATGTCACCACCCCAATAGTGTTTTACTCTCTGGACATTTACCAAGAATGTCGCATTGGAACTCATATCACGCAATTCCACCGCTCCATGAGGTTTCACACTAACCACTTCAAACGGACCCGACCATTGAGATTTAAGCTTTCCGGCAAAATGCTTTAGCCTCGAATTAAACAATAGAACTTCTTGACCTGGCTCAAACTCACGATGTTGGATGTGCTTATCCTTCCACCTCTTGGTCTTTTCTTTATATAATTTGGCATTTTCATATGCAAGCAATCGAAACTCATCAAGCTCATTGAGTTGTAATAATATCTTCTCACCGGCCAAGTCCATCTCCATATTTAGCTTTTTAATCTCCCAATAGGCTTTGTGTTCAAGCTCAACGGTCAATTGGCACGCCTTCCCATTAACCAACATATACGGAGAAGTACCTATGGGTGGTCTTGTATGCAGTGCGATATGCCCATAATGCGTCATCCAGCTTCCTGGCCCAGTCCTTTCTATTCCCACTTACTGTTTTCTCCAAAATCTGCTTTACCTCTCTGTTTGAAACTTCTACTTGACCACTTGTTTGAGGATGATAGGCAGTGGAAACCTTGTGCTTAACTCCATACTTTTCAAGAACATTATTCACCAATTTGTTACAAAAGTGAGTTCCCCCGTCGCTTATCAACACTCTTGAAGTCCCAAAATGTGTGCAGATGTGCTTCTTTACAAAGCTTACCACTACCTTTGCATCATTAGCAGGAAGAGAAATGACCTCTACCCACTTAGAAACATAGTCGACTGCCACCAAGATGTACCTGTTCCCATTAGAATATGGGAACAGTCCCATGAAATCAATCCCCCAAACATCAAAAAGTTCTACTGCCAGAATATTTTGCAAAGGCATCTCGTGCTTCCTCGTGATAGTTCGGGTTCTTTGGCATCTGTCACAGTTTTTGACAAAGGCATGTGCATCCTTAAACAATTTTGGCCAATAGAAACCTGATTGTAGCACTTTTTGGGCGGTTCTATCCCCACCGTGATGACCTCCATATGGCGAAGCATGGCAGTCCTGCAGTATAGCATTCATCTCTTGCTCAGGAACACACCTGACCAACTGATCTGCGCACTGCCTATATAAGAATGGCTCATCCCACATGTAGAGCTTCACATCATGTAAGAATCTTCTTCTATTGTCAGGTGTCAATTCTGGTGGCGTCACCCCACTTGCAATAAAATTCACATAATTTGCATACCATGGGGCTTCACCTGAGGTGACTGCTAATAAATGCTCATCAGGAAATGTTTCTTTGATTGACCCTTCTTCAGCTACATGGTTTCTGCTTTCTAATCTGGACAAGTGATCAACCACTTGGTTTTCTATCCCTTTTGATCTCGGATCTCTAAGTCAAATTCTTGCAAGAGGAGGACCCAACGAATCAGCCTTGGCTTGGTGTCTTTTTTTTCAAACAAGTATCTGATAGCCGAATGATTTGTGTAGACGATGACTTTGGTTCCCACTAGATAGGATCTGAACTTGTCAAACGCCTACACCACTGCAAGCAACTCTTTTTCAGTAACTGTATAATTCATCTGAGTTGGATTCATAGTTCTTCTCGCATAGTAAATGGAGTGAAAGATTTTATCCCTCATTTTCCCCAGAACAACTCTGATTGCTATGTCACTTGCATCACACATCAATTCAAATGGCTGCGCCCAATCTGATGCGATGATAATTGGTGCAGTCACCAACCTTCCCTTCAGCTCCTCAAATGCTTTCAGACATGCATCATCAAACTTGAAGGTGACATCTTTCTCAAGAAGCCTGCACAAAGGAGAAGAAATTTTCGAAAAATCTTTAATGAAACGACGGTAAAACCTGCATGGCCCAAGAAACTGCGAATGCCTTTGACGGCTGTTGGTGGGGGAAATTTTCAATTGCTTCCACATTTGCTTTATCCAACTGCAAACCATTTTTGGACACCTTTTTCCCCAAGACTATACCTTCACGTACCATGAAATGGCACTTTTCCCAGTTTAGTACCAAGTTTGTCTCTTCACATCTAGCAAGAACTTTATCAAGGTTCATTAAACAATTATCGAAAGAACACTCAAACACAGAGAAATCATCCATGAACACTTCTACAAATCTTTCTACCATGTCAGTGAAAGTAGCCATCATATACCTTTGAAAAGTCGCATGTGCATTACAGAGACCAAAGGGCATTCACTTGAACGCATACGTGCCATAGGGACACGTAAATGTGGATTTCTCTTGGTCCTCTGGGGCTATAAAAATCTGATTATAACTCGAATAACCGTCCAAGAAACAGTAGTATTCCTGGCCAGCTAATCTATCAAGCATTTGGTCAATAAAGGGAAGGGGGAAGTGGTCTTTCCGGGTGGCATTGTTCAATTTTCTATAATCTATGCAAATTCTCCACCCAGTGACAGTTCTTTTAGGAATTAAGTCATTATTTTTATTAACCACTACACTCATTCCCCCTTTTTAGGTACACATTGAGTGGGGCTTAGCCATTTGCTATAAGAGATTAGAAATACAATACCTGTATCAAGCCACTTAATCACTTCTTTTCTTACCACCTCTTTCATGATTGGATTTAGTCGCGTTGTTTCTCTACACTTGGCTTGTGTACATCCTCCATGAGGATTTTATGCATGCAGAAAGCTGGACTAATGCCTTTAATGTCAGACATTGTCCACCCAATTGCTCGCTTGTGCTCACGTAGCACTCTCAATAGCTTTCTTCCTGCAATTTAGACAAGTCAGAAGAAACAATAATAGGTAAAGTGTCAGAACTACCCAAATATGCATATTGAAGGTGAGGGGTAGGGGTTTAAGCTCCAATTTTGGAGCTTCTTCAATTGACGGCTTTGGAGGAGGCCCACTTGGCTTATTCAGGGGCTCAAACAGATGTATTCCCTGCATGTAAGCACATGATGCATCTAGGATATGCATCATCTCCTCAACCTCATCATCAACCATCAAGATATCAAACATCATGAGTGCTTTTTCTAGAGAGTCGTCTAGATATACACTCATGTCAAGAAGTTGCTCATCCACCTCCACAACAGATATCATAGAAAGCTCCTCATAGTAGCGGGGAAGTTGGATTGCTTTATAGACATTAAACACTGCTTCCTCATTGTCCAGCCTCATAATCATTTTCCCTCTCTCACTTTAATTATTGCATCATCAGTAGTCAAGAGAGGTCGTCCCAATACGATTGGAACTTGTTTATCAGCCTCAAAATCTAGAATAATGAAGTCAGCTGGGAAGATAAATTTCCCAATTTGCAGCAACACATCTTCAATCACTCCTTCAGGGTAGGTTACAGACCTATCAGCTAATTGCAACATCATAGTGGTTAGTCTTGGAGTTCCCTGACCCAATTGCTTAAACAAGGACAATGGCATCAAATTTATGCTTTCCGCCAAATCACAAAGAGCACGACCCACATCAATATTACCGATTCGCACCGGGATGGTGAAGCTGCCAGGATCCTTAAGCTTTTGAGGAAGCTTGTTTTGGACCCTTGAGGTACACTCCTCAGTGAGTGCAACTGTCTCTAACTCAGTCAATTTCCTCTTGTGAGTCACTATATCTTTTATTTACTTAGCATACTTTTGAGTTTCACGAAGTACATCCACCAATGGTATATTTAATTGAACTTGAATCAACATAGAGAAAAATTTGTTGAACATGCAATCGTCATTTTTTTTCTGCAATCTCCGGGGGAAAGGTGGTGGTGGCCTTGCAGCCTCTACTAGCTCTGAACCTACATCATTTTTTTGACTCGTGTATTGCCTTAGGGGTCAGCTCCCCCTCAGGTATATGCTTGTCCTTTCTCTTCTTTGGCACTTCCTCTAGTTCCCTCCCGTTTCTGAGTGTAACTGCATTAACTTGAGGGTTCTTCTATGTATCACTAGGAAGAGAGCCTGCAGGTCTAGTATTTTGATTTGCTGCTAACTGCCCCATTTGCCTCTCAAGATTTCTGAAACCGGTCCTAAGCTGTTGATTGTCAAGCAACAATTTTTTCAGCAAGTCATTCGTACTCTCTTCTGTTTGTTGGGGTGGCTACTGAGGCTGATTGAAATTTCCTTGAGGTCTATACTGATTATGATTCTATTGATTTTCTCCCCATGAGAAGTTAGGATGATTCCCCCAATTTGGATTGTAAGTATTCCCATATTGTGCATGCTGATTCATCGTACCTCTGTTTTGTTGCCCCACATAATATATAGACTCAGGATTCGTGGGGCACATGTCACTCATATGACTGTCCCCACATAGCTCGCAACAAATAGACATCTATTGTACATGCTGCATCTGTTGTGTTTGTTGCATTGTCATTCTGTTCATCTGATTTGCCAATTTTTCAATATCTGCTCTCATGGCTGAGAAGTCATCAAGTTCAATCACCCCGGCTGCCTTTTGTTTAATTGATATTCTTGCATCCCCCTCTCCATGCCAATTATGATCATTGGCAGTGAAGTTATTTAGCAAGAGTTGAATTTCACTGTATGGCATTGCCATGCAACTACCCCCACAAGCTGAATCAAGATTCATCTTTGATGCCTCGTCTAGCCTATCAACAAAAGTGTGATCCAATACCTTATCAGTCTGACAATGATGCGGGAAGTATCTGATTATCTTCTTGTGTCTTTCCCAAGCTTGACGAAGTGTCTCACCATCCCGTTGTTGGAACCCAAAAATTTGGCTCCTCAGCGATTTTGTCTTCTTAGTAGGGAAAAACTTGATTAGGAATCCTTGCTAAATCATCCAAGTGCGGATTGAGTTTGCGGGCTCCTTTTGCAACCATTCCTTAGCTTCCTCTAACAGTGAAAAGGGAAATAGTGTCAGCCTGGCATAGTCCTTGGAAACGTTCAGATAATTGTAAGTGTAAGGTCCCGTAAAATTTTACCTAGAAAATCGGTACTTCGTGATGTCCACCCTACGGACTTAGAAGAAAATGTTCGTGAAAAAGTGCATTTATGCGGCCCATTATGCGGTCGCATAATCACTCTGCGTATCGCATAATGGTCCAGAGTGAATCAGAAAACTGGCCAAATTTGAGGCCAATTATGCGGCCCAAAATGCGATCGCATAATTAATATGCGGGCTGCATAATCCATCGCATATCTGCCTTGGATTTTTGCGAGGAGAGTTTTGCAGCGCATTATGCGACCGCAGAACAGGTATGCAGGCCGCATAATGGCCGCATACTCGAGCAGATGTTCCACCCGGCTGAGGCCATTTTTGCGGCAGGTTTGCGGATCGCATTCACATGCGACCGCATATCTGTGTCGGGGAAACCCATTTTATTATTTTTAAAACCGACCCCGGACCAATATAAAACACATCCCCCACCTTTTTAAACCATTCTCCTGATAATTTAGAGTGAGAAAGAGAGGGTTCTAGAGAGGGTCTCAATTCCATCAAATTGATCCTCCATCACCACTGAAAGCTTGGAAATAATCAAATAGGATACCAATTTCTTCACTCTAAGAGGGAAGTTTCTACCACACCAGCTTTTAAATTCCATGATTAGCTAAAATGGGCCATTATTAGGGTAGTCCATGGAGACAAGGACAGGGACCTTGCATGTATGAGGCTCTAAACTATGTGTGGGAAAGTAAAAGCAAAGATAGAAAGAAATGGGAGATGGGACCTTAGCAAACTCATGGTTCTAGGTGTAATGCTCAAGTGATCTAGGACTATGATCCAATTCCTAATTCCAATTTGATTGTGCTACTTTGTCAAATAGATTGAAAAGATCTAAAGGATTCCGGAAATTGTCGTAAGAATTAGGGATAAGACCCAGTCGAGGTATGTTGGTTAAACTTTCTCTCTTGGAATTGAATTCCATAATGTTTCCGTAAAGCTTAAGTATGGTCGGCTCAAAATCCCTAATTTCTACATCTCGGGTTGTCCCCTATAAATATATAAACTTGATTATTCCGAATAAGCTTTATATGAAAAGTTAGATGTCTAAAATATGGGTTGTTTATTAAGTTGGTATGGCTTTGAGTCGTATGGTAAATGAAAACTAGTATACTAATTGGGTTAGGAAAACTCGATATGCTTAATACTCCTAATTGCTCCTACGTGTACTTTATGACTTGATTGAGTATGTATCATTGTTAATCATCTATAAAGATATTTGGAAAAGAATTAAATGAATTGGGGTACTTCTTGTTTATGACTTTGATGTGTGTTCTTATTGTTGGTCGGTATATCTCTTTCTTTGGAAAGAACCCTGTGTGTTAAAAGTTCCATTACTGACGCACTTGAGGTATACGATTTTTTTCTGGATTGTTCTATATGTTGGTATTTGGTGATGATCCTTGAAATTAAATGAAGTGAAAGTCTGGGGTATAAATAAAATGCGGCCATCGTGCCATGAATAATGAAACTTGTGAAAGGCCTAAAGAGCCAATGGAACATTGTTATGCTGAGAGGTTGAAAATGCTAATAAAAGAGTTGTACAATGTGAAAGGTTCATGAATACATTTCTATATATGTGTGTTACCTTTGTGTGCAAACTGAGTATAAAAAAAATGGTTTTGGGAGTATCATTAGCAAAACCCAGGAAGGGTGAGTCATAAGGCCCACACCTGAAACTACCCGTGCCGGTGTAGGGGTGGATTGTGATTTGGGAGGAAATTGTGATTATTCCCCTAAATTGGGATGAAACTGGTACCTGCGAATTGGGAGAGAAAAGTACAACCCACACGACATATGTGGGAAGGCAGCCTAGCTGATCGGGTGGAGATCAGACTCCATGTTGTGCACATGGTGGTACTACTCTTGTAACAACTTTCTTTCGCATCATATGTCAAACCATATTGTACGCGGGGAGACGGCCTAGCCGATCAGGCGTGATCGGACTCCGTGCTAACAAAGATGGTGGTAATCGGTTCTAATGATCTCCCAACCAATATATATATATATATATATATATATATATATATATATATATATATATATATATATATATATACATATATGTATACTATTTTCGTACTTTGAAAATCGTTATGTTTCAATTGATTATTTAGATATTGTTGATTGTGACTTGTTGTTCTCTATGTGTTGCCTTTGCATGTATGGACATTCTATTCTGAAACAGGACTTTTAGCTATGTATACTAGTACTATTCGACAGTACTAACGTCCCTTTTGCCGGGGGTGCTGCATCTTTAATGGATGCATGTGGTTCCGCGGTAGGCAGCAGTGATCAGTGATACCAGTATACGCTTCCCAGTTGACTTGGTGAAGCCCACTTCATTTCGGAGTCTTGAACCTTTTGTTCTTCATGTATCTACTGTTCACTTTCTTACCATGTTTTGAGGTATAGCCGGAGCCTTGTTGCCGTCATTTCCTTATTACCCTTCCATTGTACCTAGAGGCTCTGTAGACAGTTTGTGGGTGGTGCATGATGTTGGGAATGGAGCTAGAAATGTTGGTATTTAGCAAAAAAAAATATGTTTTTCATTACATCCATAAACTTGTAATATTTTGTTAATATGAGTGAAGTTGTTAATGGAAAATGAAATGGAAGTCGTAATGAAATACTTCCAGGATTTGATTAACGGAGTTCATATCCCTTTTACTCATGAATTCGTTTGGGTAGAATGAGATCTATCAGGCTTGCTCAGTCGGGTTTACTCGGTTGAGCACCGGTCACGCCCCTCGGTTTTTGGGGTGTGACAGTAAGTGTCCATAATTTCAAAAAGTTCTGAATATGCCTCTGCAGGTCTTCATGAGATAGACCAACATATTGCCCTGTGGACTGAATTAGCTGTACCATGTACTGTTTGAGTTCAAAATGCCCGGTGATATCAGGCTTCACAATAGCCTGAGTCATATTAGCGAGATTGGGCCTTGCGGCTTCTATCACCGGACGCTCTTCATTACCTGCCATCTCTATTGGCTGTGGTTGAATGAAGATATCCAACTCTCTTTCTATTCTCGTTCTAGCTTCGACATCCTTCCTCACTCTATGAAGTGTTCGTTCAATTTCTTGATCAAAGGGAAGGAGGTTGTTTGCGCTTCTACTCCTTCGCATTCAAGAGAAGAGACTGCATTAACACAAACAAGCCAAACTGAAAATTAAAACTTGAACAAATAAGTAATAAAAGCTTAACTCAGTCAAGTAGCTAATTTCTAAGTCCCCGGCAACGGCCCCAAAAACTTGTTGCGACCAAATACACTCACGCAAGTATACGTGGTCGTCAAGTAATAGAGTAGTGAGTAGGGTATCGTTCCCACGAAGACTTATGATTAACTTTCGACAGATTCAAACTCAAATAACTTATCGATTCAAGAGATTTCTCACAAAATAGATAATTTACTAATTTACTACCTAAAAATTATAAAGTAATGAAATAACTAGAAATAAACCACAACACTTAAACAATTTCGAATAACAATCAATATGAGATAATAATCCAGGGTCACGAGTTAGCTAACAATCGTGTTGCGTTCTTAGCTTAAAATGACTAATTGATTTATCTAGGTTGTTGATTGGCAGGGTTGATATTACTCATAAGAATCTGTCGAGTCCTTACTCGCTTATTCAAGTTAACTTAATGCCTATATGTCTATGGAATTAAGATTAATAAGAATGCATTTACAATTCATGTATTTCAACCAAACAAGACAATTAGGTATATGTCTATCCTAATTGCGAATCTGTTCCCCGATGCCCGAGTTCAAGAACTTTCTCTATTCAATTCTATATGCAATCTAGAATTCCCACTTTCAAGTTCAACTCTAGATTCGTAGATAGTATTTCACTTTTAGCTACTCAGCAATAATTAAAAACAAAATTAAATAAACAACCCAATATGATAAAATCAACTTCGTCAAATTAAACCCCAAACATCAACATTCATGTATACCCATGACCCTAGAACAATAGGGTTTTATCCACTCATGTTCATACAATCATCAAATAATTCATAAGAGTGCATAAAAATCAATAAAAGAAGGAAAAAATAAGAACTCAAGACTAATTCCATGGTTTCCAAGCTTTGTCGTGGCTTTTTCCCGCTTCCAAATGTGTTAGATGACCTAAAAGAGGCTTTTTTGGCTTATATATTGCGTACAAAAGTCGTGGGCCAAAGTTCTCCTATTCCTAATCCAAATCAGCTTCAGGGTTTGATGCTGGGGTGGATGATTCGCATCCACCTCGTCCTCCACTTCTCAGCTTCGCATGCTAGGGTGGATGTTCGCATCCACCCTTTGTTCTTCCATCTCAGCTTTGCCCAGGTGTGGATGCTAAGGCGGAAGCTATGGGCCGACTTCACTGCTAAGGGTGCACGGAATCTGATTTTTTCTAAGGTGGATGCGACGCATCCAACTCCTCTTCCTCTAGCTAGAGCACCTTTTCTTCATATTTTTGCACTCCAAACACCCTAAATCATCACACACTACTTAATTAGTCATAAAAACAATAAGCAAACCATGTTGGGCATTTTAAATATCAAATAGCATCAAAGAGCGGTTAAAACATGGGTAAAGTAACATCAAAACATATAGAAATATGCCCAACACCAAGAAGTGTTGGCAACTCCATAATGCTCTTCTAGGTTATCCCAAGCTTCCTTGGTTGTTTTGTAATAGAGCACAATTTTAGATCTTTCCTTGAAAAGGGCATTCACAATCCAAGCTTTCACCATATTGTTACACCTCTCCCACTGAGGGTAAAGCCTAGAATTGGAGTCAGGTATGGTGAAAGACCCATTTATGAGTTGGAGTTTATTCTTTACCGAAAGAGATATGATCATTCCCTCTCTCCATTCACCATATCCCATTCCAGCGAATGGGACTGAAACCAATATTTTCCTTAGAGTTTCTGAGGGGTGAAGGTATAGGGGATGGAAAGGACCAACACTAGGGTTAGGACTAATTTCTGGAGTCTCAGAATCAAAAGCCATAGTTATCCAAATCAAAGAGGATGCAAATGAACAACGAAATTGTAAGAAATTGTAACAGAAACAATGCAAATTAACAAAGTATAGAGAAATACCACCAAATCTTAGAAATCAAATCCTAGATTATAGGAATCACCACCTCAATCGCCTATACAAACTCCAAGTTTGTGGTTGAACTTGTTCAATCACCAAGGAATCAACATCGATAACCAAAACACGGGTAGAACACAAAGATTCATCGATGTTAAAGTTGCTCAAAATAAAAAATTGAACAGATAAAATCGTATAAAATGATGAAACCAATCAGGTTCGCTCTGATACCATGTGAGATTTGCAAATGAAAAGAGAGAGATTGAGGGATTTGAGTTAGACAAACCCTAGAATGTTCGAGAGAGAGAAATATGAGCTTCATTCATTATTAAAAAGGTGTTTGTACAAGTGCAATACCCGGTCCTTATACAAAAAGAATACAACCAAATAAATAGTGGGCCTTTACATATTGGAATTGCTACTATGTTGGGACTTCAGCAAGTCTATCAATTGGGCCATCTATGGTAACTATGCTAACACCCCTCTCAAACTGTGGGGTGAGAGGACTCCCAGCTTGCTCAGGAGAAGATTGTGTGGAACACCATGTAAGGATTTAATGAAAATATCGGCCAGATGAGATGAAGAGGAGATGAAATGAAGAGAAATCAAACCATCTCAAGCTTCTCTGCACAAAGTGACAATCAAATTCAGGGCAAGGGTTGCGTGATTTTGTGATAAAGCAGTACGGGAAATCGATTCTCTTGGGGCTCAGTGATATTCACGGGAGAGGTTTCGCTCACCTTGATATGAAACCGGATAACATTCGCAAAGTTGCCAAAATTGCTGACTTTGGGTTTGCGAAAAGGTTGGAGTGAGGAGTCAGAAAAGAAAGAGCGTACGCAAGGGAACACCTATGTACATGGCGCCATAATCAGTTCTTGATAACTAGTATGGACCTGAAGCCGATATTTGGGTTCGGGTGCACTGCCTTTGAGATGGTTACAGGGAAGACAATGTGGGATTGCAGTGAAGCTGACACGACGTTGTTTATCTATTGTGCAAATTTGGAATGGGATCACCAGATTTGCAGAACAAAGGTTTGTTAAAAGAGGCTGGAGATTTTTTGAAAAAGTGTTTTATTAAGGAGCCGAGATCGCGATGAACTGCTGATATGCTATTGAAGCATCCTTTCCTTCCATCTGAGCATACAAGGAAAAAGGAACTCAACCCACTTTTCTTTATAGAAATTGCAAAAGGAAGTGATCGAATGATTTATGATTTTTGCAATAGTACGGAGATGGATAAGCTAAAACCAATGAAGTTGTTGAATTGCAGATCCAACAAAAGTAGAAAGGAAGGATGCTGATTATCAATTTTGATTGGAATTATACAAATGTAAAGAACTACGTTTTGGCTTGATCCCCTTAGGAGATTAATTTGGGGTACGTAGGCAACCTGTTAGAAAACAAGATGATCAGGTCGAGCCCCTTGTATTAATTAAACAAAAACAATTGTGTGTTTGGCTCTCTTTATTGTAACTAAGAAAGTAAAAGAAGTTTGACATTCTCTATAAAAGATTGGAAACTGAAGGTCCACCTAATGCCCTTTGGCCTTTAGATTTGGTTTTGGTGAGTGTGTATAAATATTAATCAAACACTCTACCCTCCCACTGGTAGGATTTTACTGGATTGTTGTTGTTTTTGGTGTTGGTATGTGTGAGGGGGCGGGCATTATCAGCTTAATACGATGAATCTTGAATCAAAGAAAACATGCATGTGAAGACTGTGAAACGGAACAATTGGAAGTTCAGCCAACAGTTGTCAGCAAGCCTCTTTTGTATGCAAAATTAAACGCAGTGTTAATTTAGCAATTGGTTCCTAAAAGAGTTATGGTAACTAAGAAAGTAAAACAAGATTGACATTCTCTATAAAAGCTATCATTCTCTTATGTAGGCTGGACGGTAACATATCATTAGCACAGTGGCTCAAACCTTAGATATAGTCACATTTCCTCTAGCAAGAGGATCATGAAGCCAAAATTTAGCTAGCACTTTCTACACACAAAAAAATTCTCCCATCACACCAGTTATTAAAACTACAGCTGCTGCGAAAGAGAACTCACGAATATTCGAGAAATCTCATAGCTGATGGATTATATAACGCAAAGCAAATCCAATATCAAATTCACGTGTAAATTGAACAATTAAGCACATATGGAGTTTACACGAGTTATCTCTTGAAGCGTGAATTAAGTATGTCTTTCACGTTAGCCTCCAATTCCAGAACAACTTAATCAAAATGTCATGACTAACACGATCACAATCTCCTAACGTCTCGTAGTCTAATTTTTTATGAGCGAAATTTGAGAAAAAAGAAAAGCACCAAAAATTCGACCAGCCCTACGGTAGAAAAAACCATGTATACATGCACAGGGTCAAAACAGTAGGGGCCATAGAATTTAATTAACAAGGCTCCATATTATGGAATTAATTTCAAAAATTTGAAATTAACTTCAACCGTAGTAAATTGCGAATTCACTAAAAATTCGTAATTGTACTCCTTAGTTTAATTTCAAAATTCCTTCATAAAACCTCATATAACTCCTCGTGTTAAGATTCAGATATTAATCAATCAATTTATATTACTGACAATTTAATTTATATATTGATTGCTACCTTTAGACATTTGCTTAGCCTATTTTATGCCATGGATACAAAATTCACTAGGCGGGTTTATCCACAAAAACTTATAAGCTTTCAAAAAGGTATTATCAATCTCAAAGTCGAGATATGGATTCTATCAACTAATTATTACTTTGTCAATGTAAGTATATTACTAGTAAAAATAGCACGGGCTAGGCAGTTTTTGGACCGGTCATTTAAAAATAGCCAGCGTTTGCAAAATCATTGAAAATAAGTCACTATTTTGCTGCAACACTAAAAGTTCCAGCATAATGAACTGGAGATCGATGCATCTGTGTATGAACTTCCATCATATTATGCTGGAACTCCAACACGCGGAAAGTTCCAGCATAATATACTAGAGATTGGAGCATATGTGTATGAACTTCCAGCATATTATGCTGGACCGGTATATGTCACACCTCCTTTTTCCTCCCCCGTAAGGTGGGATAAGGGAATTATTCCACTTTAAGTGACATTATTCGATTCTGGGATTATTTATTAATTTCAGAGTCCCCACCCGGATTTTTTGACGATGTTCCGGGACACTGCTTATTAAAATCCCGAACCGAGGAAATTTAGACTCTGTTTTGATTTGTCTGCGCACCAGAAATCCGAGTAAGGAATTCTGTTAACCCGGGAGAAGGTGTTAGGCATTCCCGAGTTCCGTGGTTCTAGCACGATCGCTTAACTATTAATATTTGGCCTAGTTATATGATGATTTACATATTTTTGCCTATTGCATTTAACCGTTAAATTTTTAACCGTTTTAGTATTTATGGACTTATCTTGAAATAAGTTACGATGTCGTGCACTTATTTGTTTTTGGGACATATTATAACTACGCCACATGAAATGCACCCGCAATTATAACATGTGATTTTTATTATAGTTTGAAGTTGAAGAAGAAGACATGAGTTGTCGCGCCCGCGTGTAGGTTATGGTGATTTTGGAATAATATTTGATTCTTTTCCAAATTTTTCCCAAAACTAAAGGTATCATTCTACATAGAGGATTGCCTAAAATGATATTAATTAGCCTAAAGGACAACATATTCTAGGCTCTGACAACATTTAGCCCTAAATTATTTCAAATCTTTTGGCTAATCCTACTTCGGCTATTGAACAAAAGGGATTTGTATAATTTGAACTAAACACTATTAGATACAGGTATAAACAGAGACATTGTACTCTGAATCGTAATTAGGAGAAAATTTTCACATTCAATGTTGTTTTCCAGTTATCAGAGGGACATTGTTTGGGAAATCATACTCATATGTATCGAGGACTCACTAGATTAGGCACAAGTAAATCGGTAGGTATTTAAAGGCACAAGTTTAAAAGGAATGAAATTTAAAGTTTTAGACAGATTAGTCTTAAAACCAAGATTATGCAAATTCTAAATCCCTTCGAATTTATAATCTAGAACTGCTTTGGGGTTTCTTTTTAAGGAAGGATATAGCGTGAACAACTTTATCAGTTCATACTTGGTTGTTTAAGACATAGGTTACTATAATCGAAATTCATTTGTAAAAATATGCATACATTGATTTCAGAAAATTTATAAGATGCGGAATGAATTGAGAGCAATTAAGTAATTCTGAATTATATTGAAGGCAACTAAAATCAGAAATAGTTGTATCCAAATCAATAAGTGTTTGTAAAATCCTATGCATGCTAATTTTGAATACACACTCCATTTTTATCTATTGTCATCATGCTGCCTTTCGAATTTATTAATAAAACGACCTACTTTTCATAAAAAAAAAAACAAACACGAACAGTATGGAATTTAAATACATACAGTCCAGTCTTTAATTACAATGATTCTGAAAACGAATATCATTAATTACAACTTCGACTGCTGCTGTCAACATGCATTTTTGAAAGGCAAGAAAATTTAAAAATGATCAGTATAACCAAATTATCTGTCTTGAATGCTTTCAAAGCCATGCGTTCGAGCTTTCATTTGGAATCTGTAGAAACACCTCAATTAGATGAGTGTGTTATTCACCCATTGGACTAAACAAGACTATGATAGAAAGTCGAGTTTAAGTCGAATGATGCTTACACTAAGCTAAAAAAAATAGAACTGTGGAGGTTTTTCTTTTTACACTGTTTTTACCAGAAACATGTTCTGGCCTCTTATAAGTTGAATTCTGACCATAAAAAAGGGAGGGATCAGATTCATCTCTATGAAGGTCTTATTTAACTCATAATTGTGCCATAGTTTTAATTTTAGGC